>JAUMHR010041968.1:0-12158 GCA_032361145.1 Enteromius fasciolatus | reverse complement strand
GGATTTCACAAGCTCCAGTTTGGATCCAGAACACTTAAGAAGAGATGATGCCAACCCCACAGAGGACTTCAGATGATCCCAACCCTGGAACAACACACAGCACAAACGAACTCTTCTACTAATTTATAATGTTCCTTGTCTGTTCGATTACGTCATTAATTGATCTTTACCTCACATCTATGCCATACGTACATGTACAACCTACCACTACATATACTGTAAAACTTTACTTTGTTGTAAAGCTGTTTTCTAATGATATGTATCATGAAAAGCGCTATACAAATAAATTTGAATTGAATTGAATTATCAACAAAATGACATACCTCCTTATACATAATTTAACCTTCATTGCTTCTGTACTGTGAATTCAAATAATATAGATCTGTATCATTATATGCACTTCTCTAAGTTCCCCGCCTCTAAAAGCAGACTGTTTATTAAGATAGCAGAAAGAGCAAACAGAATCGGGTCTTTATCCTTTCAGCCTGTGTTGCACCCAGACCCAGATGAGCTTTCATTTATTTATGCCAGAGTCAGTTACAATTTTATTCATCTCAGTCCCTTCTGTCTTCAACAAAGGTGGATTAAAAGAGAAGCTGTTCCCTGTGGTAAACGACAGACACAAAAGAAAAGCAACATTTCCCTGGGCATACACATTTCATTCCCTCTCAAGCTTGCCAAGAAAATAATGGATATTTCACAAGGACAAAGAAAAAACATTAAACCAAATACCTCACTTAAACGGCATACAAAAGCTTTTTTCATTCATTGCACAAATACAAGCATTGTGATATTTTTACACACATGCACTAAAGCTAATTTGCTCGCTCTAAATGTATATAGTGATGTGTAAACAGCTGTGCAGGCCATCGGGCCAACAGTCTCTCCTGTTAAAGGTGATGCTAATGAGGTTTGTAGAAAGGTTATGTTTAATGTAGGGTACTGAGAGGTCACCTGGCATTACACCAACACTCCATCGGGAGCTTCAATGATCAAACACATGATACGATGTTTCTTTAATATGCACTGCTCGCCCACATCAAACTGTACCGAGCCTGTATGTTTGTTAATACCCTTGACAATGTATTTAAAAAAACACAACACATACAAACATCATTCTTCTATAGCTATTCTTACTTTTAACTGCTTTTGAACCATCTGTTGTGTATCGTATTGATCTGTTTTCTATTGAATTCACACTACAGAGATGTATGAATTGTCGTAAGCACCCTGAAGCCATCTCCTTAGCTTTGACTACATTGTGCATCTTCTTTTCTCATTCTTCTTACAAACTCAGTGGGGTGTGCATATGTTCAGGACCTCGTTTAGAGTTTTGGGGACCCTAAGCAAGAGGTCCTGAGGGGGTTCCAGGGGGCAGGTTTCTGCCTTAAACATGTTCTGGGGCAGGGGTTGGGTCAGAAATTGTGTATGATTTACAATAACATGTATGCTTCTGATAATGTTGAATTGAATATAAAATGATACCCAAATTCAGAGCATTTTTATAGTTGCTCTAAAATGTCTTTGTCTGTGCAGCAACTTTAAGCCTTAAAAATATGTGAATATGATTTTTGGCTTAATTAACAAAGTCCTGCCTAAAAACAAATAAGGATTACAAATAAATGAATAGATATTCGATTCAGATTCTTGACATCTATTCTAGTTAATGATTTGTAAATGACACTTAATAGATTACACTTTCATAAAAATAATAAAAATAAAAGGTGACTTTTATTTTGATGACTTTTTATGACACTCAGAAATCTGGGAAGACGAAAAATCACTACTTCCATCATCTATATAATTAAAACACTTTTTATAGAAAACCATTATGAATACCGTCGTCATCGTATGTGACTGCACACCATTTTGCTAACTCATAAACATTTTAAATTAACACCAAACTGCTGAACACACCTTTAATAGGCTATATACGAAAAAAGGAGAAATCATTCACTCCCCTTTGCCTCTATGTCTTTCTCTGTATCTCTCTTTCTCTCCATAAATATGAAGCACATGGCTCTTAAATCAGATTCAAGCCATCAGAAAGGCCATTAGGAGGATGTGGACATTAGCCATGTGAAAATGCATCTGGGGCTTTCTCACAACACAAATACATACAGTTTATGGATGACTGAATGTCCATTTTCAATCTATGAAAGTGCAATTTCAGCTGAGAGAGAAGAAGAACTTATCAAAACGTCAGTGGAGATGTATTTAGAGTTGTGGGAGGTGATATAGAAAATTCAGGAAAGAGCTCTGAGGGAATAGGCCTAAACAAAGAAGAGGCAGATGATTGAGGAAAACTCATGATCATTTACTGGTTGTGAAAATGGAAAGAATTATTCTTGTTGCAGTTTTCTGGCAAGTCACCAACTGAGGAAAGTGTGTGGGCTTCTGAACGCAAAGACCACCAGTTGTTTACTACTTATGAAGCCGTAATGTGTTTTAATGTCTTTTAATTTTCTGAAAAGCCAAAAACACAGAGGTTAGATGCTTTGACTTCTTTCATTTTATGCGTGTGGGTGGGTGTCCCTCAAGAGTTAATGTTACTGCTGAATGTGTGAGGGAACGTAAAGTTGAGAGTGATCCTGAGAACAGCCAGGCAGGGCACCAGTATTACTGAGCAACAAATGAAATAAAATCTGCACTGTCTGTGTTTGTTAGACTGTCCGTTTATTAGTGCTGGGGATTTTTCAGTGGTCACAAGTCACTACCTTTATGAGTCATTTGAATTATTCATTCAAATGACCGTTTTTATGAATGAATCATTGTAAAATATTTAATACTAGCATCTTGTTTTAACAATAGCAATAACGTCATATAGACATACATACTGGCTATAAAATGTTTTGACAATTAAACTGTTTTAATTACATACGAATGTATTACATCATTTTGTTTTCATTTTAAAAAGATGCTAGAGGGCTTGACATCATATTACGACCACTGCCGTTTCCATAGAAACGTTATCTATCTATTCTCACCGTTGACTAAGATAACTTTAGGTTAACAACACCAATGTGTCCAAATCTATTAATTAATTATTTAATTAATTCATTCAAAATTTCTAATTCAAAAATTTGCTCATCATTAAAAAAATATTTTGTTTTATCATTTAAAAGCTACATTTTGTGAAATGCTTGTGCTATATTTCTTTACGAATGCAATGTCGCTTGGTCATGTTATCATAACTCTTTCACATTATGGTATGGCTTAAAGGCACATAATGAATTATGTTGGATAGAAAATGAAAAAATTAAGAAGAAACTTTAAGATACATTACTGGAAGTTGGAATGTGAATAAAAAGGTTTGCTGGGTTACAAAGGAATGCTGAGGGAATTGACCATGTTGGCAGAAGCTCTGGCCTTGGGAAAGAAGCTGTGCAGGTGTCGATTTGTCCTAGTTTTTAAGGCAAAACTGTTCTCTGCTGTGAGGGGAGACAGCGAAACAGAAAATGGCTATGGTTGGGTTGACTATGATTTTTCCCACCTTCATTTTCGTCCTATACTGTCGATGCTTATGTCTGTGAGTGAGGAGAGCTGGCAACCAATTATTTCCTCTTAGAGTGCGATGATGCAGAGCCAAACCAGACGAACACAGAGGTTAAGAGGACAGATTCAATCACAGCTGTGTAGAACTGGACCAGAAGCCCACATTTCCTATGGTGTCTCAGAAAATAGCCCATTTCCGATGTGTGCATGTAAAAAGAAACCTTTTAAGATGACTTCAGTCTTATCAGAGGTTTAAGAAAAATAGGAAAAAACATATTTCAACAAAAAAACATGCCATTAATTCCACATTATTGTGGAAATTCAGATAAGCTATACATGAAACTTCTCTTAATAATAATAATAAGACGTGCAGATCGCCAAACTTGTGTCATGAAGAACGCCAATAAACTCCTCCAGCACAATAGTAAATTCAGCTTTGTCATTAGAGTCGTGTCCACAAAATAATCTGTGTTTGTTAGTTTTAGATGCTTTGAAGGTCTCTGAACAAAGTCTGCATACGTTTCCTACTGATTTACTCTGTGTTTTAATCAGATGTGGTAATGCAGACGCCATTGTTGTTATACGTGTAAGAACAGATCAATGACTTATTGCTTGTTTTCTTCTACTTCGTTCTCTGCTGACTGGCTTGTTGCATGCCGGTCTGGTGTTGTGGGGACATTTCCACGCTCCGAAACATGACGCTGAACGAAACGAACTGAGATTGGTTGTTTGACATGTCGGTCAAACGGCATTATGGGCGGGCTTTGCCAAAGAAAGCGGCTATGAATTCCAGACCTTAATCTGAAGGTCTGGCTATGTGAGACTAGAGCAAGCTGACTAACTACAACTATTTCAAACCAGTGGTTGGGTTACTATTACTATAAACATTTAACCCAACTGCTAGGCCAAAACAACCCAATTGCTGGTTTGTTCATCTAATGCCAGCATTAATGGGATATTGACATGGTGGTCTCTGAGGCAACACCTCAGCATAAAAATGTGTTTTATTAGCCTAATGGTATGACAACAGTCTGCCAAACATTAAAGAAAATATGAACAGTTGCTAATTCCCACTGACCTCCATTAAGGGCAGTCGTGGCCTAATGGATAGGGAGTTGGACTTGTAACCCAAAGGTTGCGGGTTCAAGTCCCAGGTCTGGCAGGGGGTTAGTGAATAACCAGCGCTCTCTCCACCTTCAATACCACGACTGAGGTGAGACTCTTGAGCAAAGCCCAACTCCCAACTCTTAGATTGCGATGATGCAGAGACGAACACAGAGGTTAAGAGGACAGATTCAATCACAGCTGTGTACAACTGGGCGCTACAGCAATGGCTGCCCACTGCTCCGGGTGTGTGTGGTTGTTCACTTCTCACTGCTGAGGGTATGTGAACTTCGATGGGTTAAATGCAGAGCACAAAAATGGGGAAACCATACCTGGCCACATGTCACGTCCTTTACTTTCCTTAATTGGGAAAAAAAATACTATGGAAGTCGAAGGGGGAAAAAACTCATACAGGTTTGGAACAACTTAAGGATGAATAAATTATGACAGAATTAAAATTTTAAAAGAAGTATCCCTTTAAGAGGACACATGCCTCCCTCTCACGTTCAAAGAGAAAGAATCTGTATCACCCATAGTATTTGTTAATCTTTTCTTTCACAGAGAAACTGGATGACACATTTTTCAAAAATAAAAGAAAATTCATCAGCTAAGAAATTGTAAAAAGCTGCATGATGTGCACACTGAATGCCTCCCAGATATAAAGTATTTTGAAAGGGCTGAAACTGAGCATTAAATCATTTTTTTCCCTCTTATGTATACTGTAGTATAAGGATGAACACTCTTGATCTTCTTTGACTCATATCTGGTTTTCTGTGGCCAATGTATGCTCATTCAATGGAAAAGATTAAATATGTATATTTGTAAATATATATAGAGCACCATTATCTTGTGCTAAAAATGTATTCAAATTAATTCTCAAATTAATATTAATGTCAACAGGCAAATAAAACCACAGATTAAAGCAATTAATCATTCCCTTTGGAGCAACATGGGTCAAGGGCTCACAGCTCAAACTTTGTAGGACTCATCACGGCCTTGAGCTTTAGCTAGAGTCATCAAACAAAAGTCTACAAATAATTCGGTAAAAAACTATGGCAACTGAACATGCATGACACATGCATAACTACTTACAGTAAGTGTGTTTGATAAAACAAGAGAATGTGTAACCCAGGTAACCCTCATGTGTAATCAGTGCACTAACACTGGTGAAGAGGAACCTCATGTGGTGGGATGAAGGAACTGCAGACTCAGAGCATATCGTCATCCGTTCTTTTAACTGACCTTTTCTGAAAAAATTTTGACATCCACCATGATGATACATATGATAAATACTTCAATTTTCATTAACTGGGATACCAAATATCTACAATGCTTATTCATATTAAAGCAATAAAAAAATGAAAAAATACAATACATATAATTGGTTACACAACAATAAAGCCCACAATAACAGTTGTTCAGATATATTTTAATAGACTTACTTACACTTCAACAAACATTGCCAATATTTTAAAGGAGACTGACCTGAATGAACCCAAACAGTTGTGTTTCAGGAGATGCAAGTCAGGCACAACAGTAATGGTCAAAACTAATTAACATATAATTTCAATTTAGTGCTGTCAATCGATTTAAAAAAGTAACTAATTAATCGCATATTTTTCTGAAATTAATCGCAATTAATTTCAACTAACTGTAACATTTTTCAATATACTTTTATATTGCAATAATTTCACATTCACACATTCAATTAATGTACAAACAACATTTTTTAATATTTGTATAATTGTATAATCTTTTTTTGTGACTGAAGGCCAGCATTACTCTGATGTCTCTGGAATAGTTTTTTCCCCTAAAAAACAATACAAAGCTATTTCATAAAACCAATACTGATTTCTTTATAAAATCAGTATACTGTATTTGTGCATTTAAAGCATTTACAGTTTGTGCCCAATTTGAGCATTTAGACTAGACAAAAAGAACTTCTAACTTAAGTGAACTTAACACAATCTTCACATAACCCATTATAATAAATGTCATATTTACTTGTGCACTTCAGCAGAAATATACAGAAATTGTAATTGAAGTTATCAGACACATTCTAAATTAAATATAGATGAATCCATAAATCTATCCCCTTTTTTCTTTGTCCTTTGATTAATAGACACCACAGCAGATGGTTATTATAGTTTATTTAGGCTGTTATTTCTTTAAGAGCTGCCGCTGCTAAATGTGACGCAGTTCTGTCACAAATCCTATACTCTCAACTCTTTTTACCTTTCCTGACCCACTTCAAGTCAAGCGTATTAGATGAGAGACAGCGCCAGGCTGCTTCAGAACATTTCAAACACTCATTCTTAAATATATATAGCTCGTATAAAATATATTACATGCTTGCACAGTTTTAAGGCAGCTTTAATCGTCATTTTGGAAGCTTCCATCACAAGCTTCTTCTTATTCTAATAACTGCACATACGCAATCATTCAAAAGAAGTCTTGAAAGAAGTCTCTTGCACACACCAAGGCTGCATTTACTTGATCAATAATAGCGTGATAGAAACAGGAATACTGTACGATTTAAAATAACTGTTATCTAATTGAATATTTTGTAATAATTTTTCCTGTGATGACAAAGTCTTCAGTATTGCATGATTCTTCAGAAATCATTCTAATGTGCTGATTTGCTGCACAGGAAACATGAATTATTATTATCAATGTTAAAATTGAAGAATACCAAGTTTAAAACTTAACTGATTTGAAATACAAATCGTTTGTAACACTTTAAATGTCGTTTTGTCATTTTTTATTTAATGCACTCATACTTCATAAAAAGAATAATTTTTAAAAGAAAAAATCTTACAGAACGAAACTGTTGTGAACAGTTGTGTATCCCCACACATTAACCTCCTCAGCACCACAGTGTTTTATTTGGAACTCTATTGAACCGCTTGCATTCATTGCAATATTAACAGTTTTCTTGTACCTCAGTATTAAACAGAAAATAATACACAGTGAATAAAATAGCTTTAGAATATGCAAGTAAACGTGAAAAACACTATTTCTTTGGGAACATGGAGGTGGCAGGTATAAGTTTACATTGCCTATGGCAACTCCATTAAATGTAGGGCTGGGTCTGATATTTTGTGCCACATGTCTTCTTCAGTGTTCCCTAACTGTTGATACTGAACATGATGAGCATCACCCTGAATGTTCATGTGTGGATTTTGAAGGTTTCTCAGTGAATGCTCACTGACATCTTTGGCTCTTTCTACAGCTTTTTCATGTAGTTTGTCCTCCAGAAAAGCTGATGTCTCCCGCTCCACATAAACCTCATAAAGAGATTTATAATACGGCTTCCATCGGGTCATGAGAGATGAACTTATTGTCAACAAAAATGAAAGGCCAAGAATAAGAATTAGGCCAATTACCTAGAAAAAGAAAAAAAAAACAGATGAGCACAGAAACAGAAGTGAGCACAGAATAAGTATACAATACACCATGTTCACAAGTATAATTCATAATATGATACTTTTCATTAAATTTACAAAGGTCAAATAAAAAAAAGGTTAAAAACTGGAAAACATGCTTATTGAATTATTGAATGCTTATTGAATGTCTGTTATTGGTAACTGCAATCTAAGTATCTTATGACTAAAAATGTATGTAATTTACACTGGTCTGAAACATGATGCAGAATTGCATTCAAGTTACTAAAGGAAGGCAAAATAGAAAAATGAATGGTAATCAATAAAAGATAACAAAAGCACATGACAACATTACAAAGTTAAACTAAAATAAAAAATGAAAATTTAAAAAAATCTACATATTGTTAAATACCATATTAATATATAAATAAAACTAAATTCAATCTTCAATCTTATTTTTACATATTTTAAAGATACAAATATATTTTTGATGAATTAATAAAATAACCACTGTTTATTGCTGGTAACAACAACATAGTGTTAATGGCAGGCCTATTTTGGTAGTGATTATAGTAAAGATTATAGTAAGATCTACATAAGTGCAATGGTGTTCTAACCAACAGGGTATTTGTATTCATTAATTTATTATAATTTGTTTGTAGCTTTTTTCCTTTGCACCTAAAAGTGAGTAAAATCTGATTTTTCATTAAGGTACAGCATTTTATTTATAGAATTTGATTAACGCCAGATATTATATTATTAGAAAGTATATTTACCCGTGATTCACTATCATATTTTCTTAGAGTCTCTGCTTCTCGTGGAGTTGGTAGATCCTTGCACGCAATTTGCTCACTGGTACCGTTCACATTAACGGTCCGCACGCAAACGTACCAATCCCCGTCTATAAATGCAACGACTATCCACAAGGATGCCGCATAAAATACATTGAGTAGGTGTTTCAATACAACACCACAGTAATACCAGCCTTCCTGTCCACAACCCTCTGTGTGACAACAGTAACCCCCAGCACAGCAGCAGCATTCAAAAGTATCGCAGCAGTCACTCTTACAGCGTCTGCTCTGGCCGCTCACACAACATCTGCATACGTAACATCTGCACATCTTCAGGAGCCGAGCGTCCATGAGGATCATGATGAAGAACAGTATGCCTATTGGCAGGCACAGGTAGAGCCAACAGTGCAGGAGAGTTTCCTCTGGAGTTGTGCATGGGCACGTGAACACATATTTGAAGAAGATAAGCATGGCCATGACTATGACAGCTGTCCTGATGGGCACATTTCTGAGTACATAAGTCGAAAAGACCGTGTGCCGAGCCATATCTGCATGTATGCTTAACGAAGCCCATGCAACGAAACGATGCTGCTGTAAAGCACCGTCTATCAGGAAAAAATCTCAGCTGTTTAGCGAAAATTATGACATACTGCTCCTGATATCCGCTAATTCCTCTTCTCAGTGGATGGGACAGAGGAAAGGGAGGGATCACTCGGGTAATCCCGCAACAGAAGCCTCTGGTTGGAGGGATGCAACGTATGGCAAGCCGTGTTAACATTTAATCTACAAACCGCACTAGTATCTATTTTCATGTTACTAGTACTTTTTTTTTTAGATACTAGTATCTTTTCCATTAAGTAGCCCACTATTCGTTATTAGTTGTGTGATTGTACACAAATAAAATAAATATTTAGAATAGTTTTGAACAATGCCTTATTCATGAACGAGTATTATAAGCTGTTTCCACTTTTAATAGGGAAAGAAAATCAAGTGCTCCTGTCGGCGACAGTTATTAGTAACTTAAACAAAAGAATAGATATATTGCATGTAATGCAAGTAACGGCCGCCATTGTAGGACAAGACTCTGAATGCTACATATGATATCATAATGATAATATAATATAATATAATGATATCAAGAAGTCATATCCCTAGAAGGAATAAAAGTCACAACGGCTTGCTATATTTAGTACTAGTAACATGGAAATATTACTACACTAGTGCGGATGGTAGATTAAATGTTAAAACGGCTTGCGATATGCAGCGCCCCTCTGTGCCTGTGTTTGCATGCGTATAGCCTTCTGTATTTATGACATGCGTTTAAGTCACGTGTTTAAGCCTTAAACAGAATGTATATGGTGTAGAAATGATAAAATGTATTTTTTTTATATATATATTTATTTTTTGAAGAGAGCAAATGTTAACTTTAAACAGTCTGTGGAGGAAACTGTGTTTTTAGACCACTGGGTGGAGCCCGTCTAATGTTTTTAGCTCAGGGAGGCGTGTCTTTACCGAAAGCCTGAGTCAGGAAGCACTTTGACTGAACTTTACGCTGTTTGTTATTTACTCGACTCAGACTTTGTCCACGGTAAGGCTCTACTTTCTGCTTTGAAATGATAACACTACCAAGATAAATACTCAGATATAATGCAAATCTATACCGCAGTATCTAATTAATTTCTATCTGAAGAAGAAAGGTCATTTGATTTAATTTAACGTTGTATATCAATATTGTGCGGTCTGATTTATTTAATGATTAGTCGAGATGTTGACTTGTATGTGTACGTGTTTGTGGTAATACGAAAACAGAGTGACTTTTTTAATGAACTGGCTGGCTGTTTACAGCGATTATTTAACTTACTGTAGGTTTCTGTCTCTTTTCCTGTCTCTTTAGACACTGGTGCCATCATGACAGTGTTTGAAAACTGTACTGTGCTGTTAGATGTGAAAAATGTCCCTTTTAAAGAGAAGAATAAGCTGAGATTAGCTCTTCTGGAGAATGGAGGAAACATCTCTTATATCATCAACAAAGATGTACGTATTGTGCTCATTTTTTTATTAATAACTACCTTTCTGTCTCTTCTAAATTATGATTATTTAGGTATAGGTAAGAAGATGGGTTTGCATAAAAAGTTGCATAAAATACAGGTTTTCTGTTAGTTCCTACAACAGGAACAAATGAATGATACCAGCAATGCTTTAAAAACATAACAATAAAAGTGTGTTTATATCAGTGGTATGGTTGTACTGACTACAGAGCTGCAGTGTCTCTTCTGACCTCCGTTTATCTCCTCCAGTGCTCTTTTGTAGTCACTAGCAGTGTGAATGATCTGAGCAGTAACCGGCAGCGCAGCATCCAGAAGCTGCAGATCCCAGTGGTCGGGACGCATTATGTGTGGAGCTGTCTGGACCAAGGGCATCTCCTGCCTTTGACGGAGCATACGTTGTCCCCACAGCTGCCATATCCTCACTCTGAATTCCTTCCTCCTTCAGGTAGGTGTTCATGTTTTCTGTGGTTGTATTAACACGCTGTGATCTAGAAATCTGGTTTTGTTTTTATTCAGAGCACCTCCTCAGACTGTAGTTGCCAAACCAGCACAATCTTGTACATTTATTTTCTTTCTTCAGTAGAACAGATGTCAGTTGTTTTTCTGAAGTAATACTGTAAGGTTTACTTGCATCTATTGTGAAAAGAGGTCAAAGGGACAGAACAGATGGGAGTGTCAGAGCCAGATTAGTTTTACTTGTTGACATTGGGTGTGTTTAGTTCTGTGTTACATATGTTTGGCTTTGTGTTGCAGTATATTTTTGTTGAGAAATGTATTTGACGTTATATTTTAGTTATGAGCGTGTTAAATTAGATTAAACCTAGTATTTTTGTGGCATGGTTGACGTTATTTTCATTTTCACCATAAAGAGATAAAAGTGTCGACACACAAACTAGGAAAAGAGACGGTCATAGGTCAACCTGAACTCCCAAAAACTGTTGACATTCTTGAGAAGGGCGGACCCCGTCCTGGGAGGTTCAGGTACGCTGTTTGTTCAACAGTTTTTGATTTTTAATCAGTTTCTGCAGCACTTGCCCTGATTAGATTTGCTTGTTTGCCTAACTGCCTTTTCATTTTCATGCAGAGTTTACAAAGAAGGTGACCATGACCTGCCTGAATTTCCTTTATATTTCCAAGTGGCCAAGTTTTCAGTTTTTGAGAGGGTGAGAGACTTTCATCATTCACATAAACTTCATGAATACTTAATATATATATATATTACTAACATTAGCACATTTTTTTACCACAGACATGTTTAAAAGTGTTTTTGTATTTCAGGTCAAACCCAAGACTTTGTCTGTTCTGGAGCTGCAGAGTGCCAAAGGCCGAGCAGGCCA
>JAUMHR010041967.1:0-12169 GCA_032361145.1 Enteromius fasciolatus | reverse complement strand
ATCTAAATCTACCATTTTTGTCAGAGAGGAGAGCAGATTAACCTTGGTGTATTTAGATTAGATTAGATTAGATTAGAAAAGTTAGTAATCAATATATAATAAATGACTAAGAAATGCATAATTACCAAACAAAAATTATATGCTCTAAATTATTATCTTTTTCAGTATGAAGAAAACAAATTCCATTCATCTTTTTTCAAAAAGATTTTTATCTGTGAAACAAAACTTCACAAGTGCAAATACATTAAAATGAAATGAGCATGTAAAATAAATACCAAATTCCACCGATCAAACAAACAGCCACACAAACATATCATCTAACAAACAGAACTATGTTTATCGGTATAAATTTAAAAAATAAAACGTATTGCAAATGGTTTGCAGTCTTTCCACTTTCCCAGAAAGCAGACCATTCTCTATTCGCCTAATGATACGTCACAATAAATAGTTTTCTCTTTAATTTGAAAACGGTTTGATGAGTTCACTATCCATGGCTTTAGACAGGCAGGCACGGGCAGCATTAATAGCATCCTGCTTCTTGGGGTTGTCCTCTAGTTTTGCCACATATGTCAGGATTTCCAGCAATTCACATTCAATGAGCTTCTTGGCAAGTTGTTCATCAGCATCCAGCATGTTAAACACAGTCACAAGACCTCTGTGCTGAATTTCAGGGTTGTCATGGATGCACAGTCTCTGTATGATCTCAAGCCACTGCTCACTCTATAGATGATAAAACATAATAGCATAAAATGAGTCATCTTTAGTAATGGTATCTGACAACCACACAATAATTAGGAAAGCGAAAGATAATAGCATGACAAAGTAATCACTTGGCAGTGACAACTGTTGTTAATGATACATACCACTTTAGTAATCTTTACAGCCAGTTTCTTCTGTGCTGCGGTGAGCATAGCCAGTGCACCAGCAGCTGCCCTCTGAAGCTGCTCATCATCTTCACCGCAGAGCAGGACAAGAAGCTTGAGTTTATCATTGCCGTCTTGCAGATATCTGTCTTGAACCTGTTTAAATGAATGAATTTGGTCAATTTTTCCATGCAAACCTACAAAAAATGCAACATTTGGTCAGCAAAATGACTTCTAAATGGTCATTTCATACCTCTTTGCAGCAAACCAGATTGCACATGCACTCTGTGGCGGCTTGTCGGATTTGATCGTGTTCCTCAAACATGTAGTTCTCAATCTCTGGAAGAGCCTTTTCTTTAAGGATTTTCACTCTGCGGCAGCAAAATAATTGAAAGTTTGAATTTGATTCTGAATTAGAATTTAGCTTTCCATATTTGCAGTTTTTTTATAGTTCCTCCTTTGGCCTGACAAAGTTTGAGGAGGTCACTTTCTTTTTAGCTGCAATCATGTGCACATTTTGTTCTTATGTCTAATTCACCCCAATGCATGTTGTTTTTGGATTTACCTGCCAATTTTGGTTCTGAACTCTGCCTTTCCTAAATTATTAGCATTTAATATTTAATGTTGTGGGTTTTAGAACAAACTCCTAACTAAAATGTTTTTAGATTGTCACCAGATTATAGATGGCACATTTTCTATGACACTCACCGAAGTTTGTCATTCAAGGCAGCCAGATTTGTAAGACCCAGCAGAGCTTCGTAGTTTTCTAGACCATCTCGATCTGTGCTTAGCAATGAAACTAGTGGTCGTATAACTTCATATATCTGCAATGGAAAGGACAGACAACTGAAAAATGAGATATTCGATTTGTATATGCTCAAAAGCATGAAAACAAACATGTGCAAAATAATATACTGTGTTTTCATTACTGTGCAATGCATACATATGTTTTAACATCTCAAAAAATTATTTTAGAGCATTTCATGAACCTTTCACTTCAACTGACAATGTGTTTTGCTTATTCTTCTGACTTTCACAGTAATAAACGTGTAAAAAATGATCTTACCCTCTCACCAGGGAAAGCGATTTCGGGGTTGGAGACGGCTGCAATCTTTGCCAGAGCATGGCTGGCCTTTATTTTTCCTTGGTCAGTTCCCTCCAGGGCTAATGGTAGCAACGCCTGTAGCGCATAGTGGTGAAAAAATGTCATTTCAAAAGATTTACTGAAGTATCTACTGGGATTGTGTTTGGTCTGTGGTTTTTTACCTTTCCTCCACCTTGAGCTACAATTGTGCCACGATCTTTAATATCTTCTGACAAGGCAAGAAACACTCTGGGTAAATGAAAGTAGTAAAAGAAATGGCATATTAGACAACAAATCATCAGCCGATATTAGATTTTATAATGGTGGTTTTAGCATCATTTAAAAACACTGAATGTGATACCAAAATATGTAATAAAATATATTAAAGAAACCAATCAGTCAGTCAATAAATAGTCTATTATTAACTGTGGTGTCTAAATGTCTCTTGAATTTCATTGGTTTCATTTGATGAAGTCAGTAATTCAAGTGCAAAACAACCTTATCGGGACAGATTCTTACAGAGTCTTACCTTGCCAACATCTCTTTGCTCTGATCAGTCAGGATAGAACTGTCTGCTCTGACCATGACAGCGAGAGCTGATGTGACTCCAGCTTTCAGTAGTCTCTTTACTCGCCTTTCAATGAAGTCCTTCTTGTCCTAAAGTACAAGAGAAATGTTTCAAAACGTATATCACACACATCAATAAAATCACACACTTTTTCTAAAACTAATTCAAACTACATTTTTAACTCTTATATACTTATTAACCACGCATTTATTGAGAAACCATGTGGAGTATTTGTAGTTTTTAAGATTGATTTGCCACATCACAGGATTCTGTGTATGTTACCTTCGGGTGCTGCTCAGGGACGTGTTGTTTGGAGAACTTGGCCAGCTGCACCATCTCAGGAATGATCTCTTTCTTGTCATAGCAGTTGGTGCAATTGACCAGGGTGCAGGCGACAGCATATAGGATGGTTTTATCTTTTGACTTGAAGAGAAAGATTATATATTTCCATTGTACATTTATAGGTAAACCTCTAATAAGTCATATGGATTGAAAACATCTGTGCATTTGATCAAGTTCATTCACTTTATCTTTTAACACACACCTTGGCAAGTTCAAACATGGCCCTCATGGCTGTTTCATCTTCAACAAAGTCATCTTTTACATCAGCATCATTGGTAAGGTAAGCCAAACCTTCAACGGCCCATTTCCTTGTACGCACATCAAGTGTAGGGTTGCAGAGCCACCTGGAATATACCAAATCTAGTAATGCAATGCTGAATATGCACCGTTGACAATGAAAATGAAGGTGGTTATACATATTTGAGTTTCTGACAGCAGGAATGAAGTGTTTAGTTTTAGCACATTGTCTTTTTGGGGATAGGAGGTAGTTTTGAGTTTTGAAAGTTGCATGCTATACTACCGTTCAAATGTTTAGAGGATGGTTCGATTTTTTTTTAGTAAGACTTTAGACTAGGTAACACTAGTTAACTGTTAACTACAACTTTTCCCTCAATAAATTCTTAATTTTGCTGCTTATTAGTAGTTAGTAAGGTAGTTGTTAAGTTTCGGATTAGGGATGGAGAATAAGGTCATGTAGAATAAGGTATTAATATGTGCTTAATTAGCACTGATAAATGGCTAATATTCTAGTTATATGCATGTTAATAATGCATGTTGTGCTACCTAAAATGTTTGAGTGCTACATTTTTACACTTGATTCTCTGATGAATGGAAAGTTCCAAAGAATTTATCTGAATCATGAATTTATGGATGTCTTACTGTTACTTTCTAGGTTCTACAAATAAAGGAAAGCTGGGATTTCTCACTTTCTGCATTGCTTGGCCAATTTCTCAGTAGAGCCCTCTGCAAATTGTCTCATGCTGTAATCATCTCCTCCAGCAGATCCCAGTTTACACAGACCCTGAGAAAAGAAATTGGATATATTGTTTTACATGAAAAATATAACAACAGCCCAAGTTAATAACGACTGAACACTACACAGTCTAGTGAATGAAGTATCTGCTCACCACAAGCGCTCTAATCTTGATTTTCTCATTTTTAGTTTTCTTGTACATGTCCTTCAGCAGAGTTACTCCATTGCTGATGAAGAAGGAGGCTTTGCTGGTTTTGGTGGATGCATGAATGAGGGCCTCCACTGCTACCAACTGGTCCACTTCACGCTCAGATCCGCACAGGGCCACCATCATCTCCATAATGCCCTGATGACCCACAAGGGCGTTGCCCACATCGAAAGGTCCCTGAAGAATGCCTGACAGAGTATTGATTGCATGGATGTTTTTGTCCATGTCGTTGGGGTCAAACTTGCTCCTGGAAATGGAAACCAGCGGCATTAAGTATCAGCTCGACATGTACGATTATATACAATCCTCATTTTGTAGTGAAAGTGGAACTTACTTAATGTATTCATCACAGATATCTCTGAAGCTATCTCTCTCAGGGTCACAGCGCATGTCATCGTAGAGCTTGTTGAGGAGAATGCTAGCAATCAGCTGCGTGTTTTCTGTCAACGGCAACTGATTCGGAAGATCTGGAACCTGACCGCAGACCTTCAGAATCTTCTTCAGACCTGTATTTAAGAGATTTTCATGAAAACATTACACTACTGTATGTCATTGCTGTCCTCCTAGTAGCACAAATCAGGAACACAAACTTAGCAATTTGCTTGTGGAATTTGCACACAAATGTTTTCATGAAACAAATCGTTATTCACCAAAAAGTTTTATACTAATTATATTCTAAATATACAGAATTTATCATTCATATGCAAAATGTGCATTTTCTGCAAGGCCTTATAATCATGTTAAGCTGACGTTTATTTTAGTAAAAAGGCTATAAAAAAGGTTGTGGTTTGGGTGTGTTTTATGCCAATTATTATCCTTTTACATTATTAGCACATGCACAGCTATCAACTGTTATTATGTTTTTATTTTACTATAATAATAAATAGCATACCATGGTCAATTGTGAAAATGCCTTTGGAGTTATCTGTGTTCTTCTTGTCTTTTCTTGGCACATTCTTGGTCAGGAGGTTCAGAGCCTGGTCTCGGCCGTGTCCAGACACCTTCTTGCTTGCGATCATTTCCAACAAGGCAAGCAGAATATCTTTCAAGTCCTTACTGGAGTCTGCCAGTCATCGGACATGAGCAAGAAAATCAAGCAAGAAAAATGATCAACCCCCTCTGATATCTCACAGAATATCAGAAATGAGTTTGCAATTTTAACTCAGTTGCACTCAATCAGGTCAAATTATGACAGCAATATCTTATGTATCTCAAATATCTTCAGTAATATTACTCTGAATTCACATCTGCTCAGATGTCTTCTCTTACCGAGTACAATGGCCTCTTCTTTGCCGTAATTTCTCTTGTCTCCTCCGGACAGGGAGTCATAGACACACTGGAACAGGTTTGCTGTGGCCAGAGCGATCTCTTCATTATCTACAGCCATGATGCTGCACAGCTTGCTTATTCCTACCATGTGCATGATGGCAGTTGCCTTTAAAACGCAAGCATATTATTAACATAAGCATTTTTAAACGAATAGTCACAAATACTACAGAAATGCAAAATGAAATAGAAATGGGTGTTTCGTGACCTTTTATTTGCTTATTACTTTGTATTTGTTATTGCAAAAAAATTCATTTTGAATTTCAAATGACTTTTGTTGTGTGGCCTTTATTGTATTCCTTATTATATATCCAGGCACGGATTACAGACCGGGCCAGTGGGGCCGCTGCCCAAGGGCCCTTGGGGTGCAGGGGGCCCGTGGAAGTGCCAAGGGCCCACACTAAGTTTGTGCGAACGTTGTCTGAAGGTTTTGTTCAGGGGCTGACGCAAACGTCTGAAGGTTTTGCTATGGGGCCGACACAAACGTTGAGCGAACGTTGTCTGAAGGTTTTGCCCAGGGGCCCACACAACCCATAATCCATCTATATTATTTTTGTTATTCTCATCATTGTTTGTTATTGCACAAACTACCAAATGTATTTTAATCAGTATTTTTGTCTTGTTTTCATTTAAAATAATCATTATTATATATTGGTTTTCAAAATAATGAATTACAGATTCATACATTCAGAGATTATGTTGATTTAGGGATATTTTTCATTTAGACTTTTGATTCATACTTTAAAATAGGGCAACTCTTATTTTGTAATATAAAATAAAAAATCTCAGTATATTGATATATATGCATGTTTATTTAGTCTTAATTGGTGGAGGATCTTTGAGTATTTTTAGGTAGAAAAGTTGATTATTTGATTAATAAAATGATTATTTTACTGAGTTTTTTTGGTGTTTTACTCACTCTTGCTCTGTGGCCTGTGCACATTCCTGAGAGGGTTCGGATGGCAGCCAGGATCATCTCAGGTTTTCCTGTGTCAATGAGTTGCACAAGTAAAGGCACACCGTTGTTCTGGAAGATTCTCTCTGCACCCGCGTCCTCTCTGGCCAGGACAATCAGGTTGTTGGCAGCCTAATGGATCCAACAAACATGTTTCATTTTACTGAGAAATATGTGACAGCGTTTTTCCTTAATTTAGCCTTTGCTTTACTGTTGTAAGCTAAAAGAGAACAAGGAAGAGAAATAGTTCAAACCTTCTCTTGCTTTTCCTTATCTGACTCATCTGAAAACAGGATGTCAAACATGTTCTGTACTCTGGAGTCTGTTGAGAAGCTTGTTTTCAGCTGTGGGGAAAATCAGATTAGCTCTTTAGAAACTCAGATGTGCATTATGTGAACTCAAAAGCTTCTTGAGAGAATCGATCGTTACCTTCTGTTGGATGTCAGCTCCGAGTCTTCTGAGGGTTTCGAGGAAAGTCTTGTTTTTAGGCTCTATGGTTGCACATCTCTGGACGTCCTTGAAGGCCATGTCCAGTTTGCCAAGCTTCTCAAGCGCTTGACATCTCCTGTACAGAGCCTTAATGTCAGCGGCATCCACATCAATAGCTGCAATTTATCAGAGAGAGAAACCAAAAAAAAAATGTTATTATTGTTTTTAAATGGATCAGTAGTAACAAGCCTGGATAAAAAAAAATGTAAAAGAGAATGATTAATATGTGAATCATACCTTTAGAGGCATCTGATACGGCATTGTTATAATTTTCCTGGAAAACAAGACATCAAATTAAATTCATGCAAAAATATGATGGGTTTTATATAGGCGTGTAAACGAGTCTTACCTTTTTAAGGAAACAGGCTGCTCTGTTTCTGTAGATGACTGCCAGTGCTTTCTTGTCTTTACAAGACTTAATGGCTTTAGTGTAGCTCTCAATGGCTTTTTCAATTTCTCCAGCCTGGAAGTGCTTGTTGCCTTCTTCCTTTAATTGAACTGGATCTGCGATCTCTCCCATCTAACAGAGAAGTCACATATTGTTCACATGCAACTCTTTCCTATTCATGGTCAAATTTCTTCAAGTGTTACATTTAAACATATTTTGATTGACCTTTCAGACTATATACTTTAAAAATATTTTAATATCTTAAGTTTAAAAACACAAATGAGGCAATATCTAATTCAATACGCACTACTATGCATACATTTCCAGAAGATAAATTTTGAAAACTGTATAAAGCTAGGGTTAAAATGATTTTTTATCATTCCATAAATCAGAAAAGACAGATTTCATTGTGTTTTTAGAAATAAATATGCATCAAATTATCAACCCCCTCTGATATCTGGCATCTGGGCTGCTAAAGTAGTGATTTCTGGCGCAGTGCATGAGCAAAGAAACACTAAACTAAATAAAATAAACATTTAAAAGTGTAATTTGGATGATTTCTTTCCACTAGTCTAAAAGGAGCATTCATAAAATGAGTTATGAATGAGCAGCACATAAAAAAAGTGTTCTTGCCTGTAATGTGTTGCATTACTACAAACTTTTATTCCTAACGCAGTCCTTACAACAATGAGACGAAGTACATTAAAACATGTTCAAACTTACTTTTAGGTACCATTTACATTTAACATGTTAAAGCACATGTTATATCTGACTTCAAATGTCTGACCCTCATGCCTTATTTGGGCAACATGTGGCCTCCTAAGAGGTCCTAAACACATTCAATGGCAACTTCTGTTATCTATACATTATAGACAAATTTCCCATTCTGAACGCTATAACTATAGACAGATTATGGATTCAAAAACAAGCAATCATGCATGTAATTACAGTTGCATACCGTAATTTAAGTCGGTTCTGGTTCGTCGTAAGAGGAAAGTCTGTCCTGTGTGTAGTTTCTTGTCGTTTGGGTTTATCAGTCGTTACGGCCCCCCAAGAGTCACTTATATATATATCTTGCACATTGGGGGGGGGGACATACCAGGATAACGGATGCATCCATTTTACTCTGAGGGGTGGCGAGGCCTTCATCATCCCCACCTGTCTGTGCAAATGTATTATGCATCTACCAAAGACAACCTGATATTACATATTTGCAGTGTTTGTCACTCGTCCCCTCACGCTGTTTGTTCATTCCTTCATAGTAGATTCATTTTAGTTTGTAGATAAGTGGACACCCCTTATTTCGGTGAACTGGCACTTATCTGATATGGTCTATTTAGGGAGAAGGTATGACAGCTGAGAAATCAGTAGCAAATGTCCAGAGCTGACCGATGGGAGGGGGAGGAGGTGTGTGTCCCAACAGCTGGTGCGGTGGAGCTCTGACTCGTACTTTCTAGAATGGAAGAGCTCTCGAAGACAGAAGAGAACTGGGGGAGGTGTTACAATCAAAACAAAACATCCTGCAGACTTCTGGGAGGTGCTGGTGAGTGACACTATTGTGCTATGTTTATATTGGGTCAAGACATCCTGATACTACAGCACTACTACTTACTGTACTACGTATTATTACCGCATTATGCACAATAATAAATTAGTTTATATATTTCTTAAATGTTAGAGTACTAACAAAATTTGTTGAGCAGCAATGAGCAAAAACCGCAAATCTCACAAACTTTGTATGAAGCCTGTATTTATAAGACCTTATAAGGGTATTTATAAGGCATTATAATGACTGCATAATGCATTATAACCGCATAAACCTTATAATGTGTTATAACATCTCATGATCATGAAAACCATTATAATCCATTATAATATTTACATATTTGTGATTATTACTTAAAAGTATGATTATTTAAAACACACAATGAACACCATATTATATCTACTTCATTTATAATGGACTATATCATATCTTGACATTGTTTATTTAAGAACTGCACGGTAGCTTATAACATCTTGTGAGTGGTTAGGTGCTGAGTGTTTCCTGTGGGGTTAATACTGAGGCTAATGTGAGCTAGCTAATACTTTCAACTGAAAAATGACATGTAATTGCAGAATTAATTATCAACAGAATAAAATTCAAAGCAAATGTGTCGTATTCATGTGATCTGATATCTGGCTGTTTAAGAAAAAAAATATTATTATTCCTTAAAAGTGGTACTTTATTTAAAACACTTATCATGTTTTAAATAAAGTAACATAGGTAAAATGGCAAGATATGAAACTTATAATGCATTATATTGTAATTATGCAGTATATATTATATATGTTTTACTATATAATCCATTCTAGTCATGTTCATTGTGTGTTATAAATAATCAAACTATAACTCAAAGCTATAACCACTAATAAGTAAATATTATAACACATTAAATCTGTTCTTATGACTATTTATGATATGATACAATATATTATAATGTTATTTATAATGCATTATGCTTTCATTATAATGCCTTAAGGATAGCCTTATAATGTATTATAAATACAGGCTTCTTAGAAAGTATTTCCAAAGTTTTAACATTTTGCCTGATATATTAA
This sequence comes from Enteromius fasciolatus, assembly GCA_032361145.1. Lineage (NCBI taxonomy): Eukaryota > Metazoa > Chordata > Actinopteri > Cypriniformes > Cyprinidae > Enteromius > Enteromius fasciolatus. The sequence continues at coordinate 2,372 of JAUMHR010041967.1, read as the reverse complement.
AGTTACAATTTGCCCAATATAACAATGTTATTGTAAAAGATTTTTCCATGTTGTAAATGAAGGTTATTTATTTACAAATAAATACTATTTCAGTCTTTCCTTCTCAGATTTATTGTTACCTGCGAATTCTTTGTAACTACTTGTGAAATTTACTAGCAATTTCTGTTTCTCAGAAAAGACAACAATGAACTGATAAAAAGTGGCACTGAAACATTTATAATATTTACAAAAGATTTATATAAAAAAAATTATAATAATAATGTCACGGATCGCGCCTCTGTCTGTGGCCCTCTCTAGTGAGCAGCGGCGGGAACCTTCGCCAAAATACTAATGTTCCCACCCGGACCTTTTTAGCCCACGTACCTCGGCGCTTCTCTCGCCGGTTCCGGACTATGCTCTGGCATTTAAGCGCTAGCTTTTGCATCGGACAGTCGCGAAGTTTCGATTTGCCTTGGTTTCTACTGGACTGTTTATTCCCCGTGTTTGATTTATTGACTGTGTTTTGGTTTCCGATTTGTCGCCGCCTGCCCCGATCTCTTTGCCTGTTCTCTGACTACGATTTTGCCTGTTCCCTTGGATATATCTGATTGCCCGTGTATTCGACCTTCTTCTTGTCTGACCTTGAGTAATAAAACGTTGCATATGGATCCAACTGAGCCCCGCGAATCCTTACAAATAAATATATAAATATAATTTTTTTAAATCTGCATATTAGAATGATATCCAAAGGATCATGTAATGTTAGAAACTAGTGTAATGGCCACTGAAAATTAATTTTTAAATAGAAAACTGTAATTTCAAATGATAATGATATGATTACATAATGTGATTTTTTTTCACTTTTAAAAAATCTTATTGACTCCAAACATTTGAATGTTTGATAGTTGAATGTTAGTGGATACTGTACATAACGCAATTTAACGGGAGCGAAATACATTCAAATATGCTCAAGTAAGAAGTACACTCATTCTCAAATGCACGTCGCAATAATATAAAAACAACCAAACACTGGTTGAAATGAAATTCAGAACATACCCAAAGGTAATTTATAATAATGATTTAATAAATTATGGCCTCAAAACAAACAAAGGTGCAATAATAATATCCAAAAGTTCTGACATGGCATTTAAAATCAGAAGCGCACTAGCATCTAGCTTCAAGCAATCATTTGGACGCCTCTAGGAAGAGGATCTCCTGAGAGAATGTGACACATGAACGACTGACTGCATTTTAGCACATAAAAACATTCTGGATATATGTAAAGGATGCACTGCTGATGCGAATCCCACTCTTGATTATCAGGAGCTGATGTACCAGCGTAAATCTGAGCATGTTACACAGTGAAAGAAACTCTTACATTTACAGTACATGACACGTTCGTGATCGTAAGAGATGTCACAGTCACACATCTGATGTTTCCTAGAAACTGTGTTTGGTGGGAATAAAAGGTCGGGATTATCACTCCAGTGAGGAGAACTACGATAACACACACTTGTATAATGTATGAAAATTGCACATTTAAAAAGATCTGAACAGCTCTTTTACCAAGAGTTTGAATCGGCAAGCGCGGCATCTAGGTCACTAAATACTAGATCCTTTAAGAGGTAAAGAAGATAGCAGTTATAAACCATCTTTGCATATCAAAGGAGCGTAATTATTGCATGTTTCCAAAACAATGGATGACGTGACGTCTGTCTTTAGTCTGATCCCAGAGCTGCCCGTAATGTGAGGGCTACAAAAGCACAGTCAGCATTTGGTAACGGATGTCCATGAGTCTGAGCTCTTGTAGCCACATTCCCTCCAAACAGTCCAAGGAAATGTATAGCACTGTTCTCCGATGCACAGATGCTTGTTTGTAGATGTTGTATTGGCGAATGTTTTCTTTGTTTGGCAGCAGGTGGCGCTCTCGGCACATGAGGATCCGGAGGACTACAGAAGCAGGTGATGGGGAGGGCAGAGATGAACATCATCTCATTTTACTCCTTACTGGAAAAGAGAAAATAATATTATATATTATAGTTTCATATTACTTAACTTACCACTTTTTCTGACTATTATTTATTTTTAATTACATATATATGTATACTATAAGTACATATATAGTATATATTTTTTTCTAAATTTCAAAATTTTCTAAATATATTTTTTATATCATATTCTTAAAGTTATTTTATTACAAATGTTTTTCTTTTATTTTTATTATTAAAACTTTTTAAATTATAATTATTCCTTTATTCCTTATTAATGAAAAATTTCATCTGATATTTATAAAAATTAGGGATAGGATATTGTCAGTCAATAGCCAAGTTTCCATCCAGTTTTTACGCTGTTTTGTTATCGACAAAGAGAAATTGCGGGGAAAAAAATGTGCG
>JAUMHR010041966.1:0-12176 GCA_032361145.1 Enteromius fasciolatus | reverse complement strand
AGATATTTTCATCTGAGACAGCTCAAACATGCAATTTAGTGTGGGACTAGCTTAAGCCTTGTCTGTGAAACTGGGGGAAAATGTATTATATTAAAAAATAACTGAACCCAAATTTCGAATACTCTAATGTCTTCACTCCTAAGTTTTGAAAATCTGACCACAAATAGGATGTTTGGTTGATGGAGGTCTGTTTTGACATTTTACTTCTTTTCAGAATTAATCTCAGCACTATTTGTCAATGCAGGTTATTTTAAATTTCGTAAGTGGTAATTAGAATGAGGTTCAAAAATAAATAAATAAAAGCACATCATGACAATGCTTAAACAATTTTAATTAAGGAATTCACAGTATTGTATTACAATAGTGTACTTATTGTATTGTTATTTCAGAAAGCTCTCAGAATTCTCAGAATTCTATTCTCAGAAAGGCTTTAACAACAAGGTCAGCTTTTAAATGTTTTTGTTGAATCTTGCTAAAGGTTTTAAGGTAATATTAAAAACACTTGATATAGTTTGAAATTGACTGAAAATATTAATTTTGACATGAAGAAATATTATTTTAAAATTTTATTTTCAGAAGACAAACTCTTAGTAGCATTAAATGTAGTATACAAATATTGCTTGCCATTATAGCAGTACACATGAAATTTTAAAGGCAAATATTTTTATATTTCTTTATGTGGGCAAATATCAATATTAAATAGTGTAATTACTTGCCATACCCTTTCCAAAAGTCACTGCATTGCATTAAACACGTCTCATCTTTGCAGCTGGTCATTCCCACATCTCATCATTCATGTGACAGGAAATGTTTCTCTGTCTTTTATGAAAATATATCCCAGCTTCAAGCCAGCTTTAGCCTGAACTCCCCTTGTCCTGCTGGATATAAATGATTGGCCTTACTTTTGCTTTGTTCACTCTGTTACCGTGTTCTTAAACTGTTAAAGCCATGTGTTGATTTGAGGCAGTCACGTTTGGAGTTTGTCTTTTTTTGTGCTCTGGTGTGCCTTTTGATGTTGATGACCTTTGCTCTCATTTCCACTCCACCGCTGTGTGTTTGCATGAGTAGCAGTTTCCCAGTACCGATCTGGACACTTTGAACCAGCTCTTGCCCACTTTGAGAAGCTCAGTGGGAAGCAAAGCAGTAGAGGAGCCGGTGCTTGTCCAGCCCAGTGAGGACAACATTTCCATCGGGTTGAATGTGAAGAGAGAGTCACCAGGAACATCAAGCCAAGGTGATGCCCGTCCCACTGGAGTAATAACCAAATTCATAATATAACATTTGTCTAAAGTCCTGAATAACTGCGTCCTCTTCCACCTCTATTTGTAGCATTCCCTGATGGATCAAACCTCTCAAATCAGTCCTCGTTTGAATTCTGTGACCCCTCCACACCAAACCAGGGTCAGGTGCCAGATCTTGGGCAGACAGACCCTTTTCAGCCACCCAAGGAGAGCAGCAGCCCCTTTGCCAATCCAACCAGCCTCAATTCTTTCAACACCAACACAGGTAACCATGTTTGAAAACAGAAACTGATTAGTAAATGAAGGGGAGAAGACTGTAAAAAATGTTTTATCTCCTTTAATATAAGGTCTGGCCAAACTGGAGCTTCCTGATTCTCAGCAGTTCCAGCCCTTGTCCCTGATTGAACCAATGACCTTCGATAGCAGCTTGAGTAACCAAACACAGGCTCCTCTGTCCTCTCCTCAAGAGTGAGTGTTTATGAATCTCATACAGTAATTCTTGATCATAATCAGGATACAGAAATGAATCAAATAATTTGATTAATATTACAATAGCTATTTATTTTTTTATTTTATTGCAGCAACCTTTTTCTTTTTTATTGTATACCCTTCTTTTTGTTTGTTGCTACCTATTAAAATTATCTAAATTATCAAAACAAATTATCTAAAAATCCCAGCATTTCTAAAATGTAGGTGGTGGAGTTTTAATTAAAAATATAATTATAATAGATATTGCAAAATACATTAATAAAAGGCCTCAACAGGGCTTGTCAGACTGTTGAAACTCATAAAAAGGTGAAAGTAAATACATATTTTTCACTACAGTTATTTTAGTCATATTTATGTGATAGAATGTTTATTAATTTAAAATCTATAACGTTTTTGTTAAATATTTCTGTTTTTGTTTTAGTGTTACATTTGTGTTTACATGTGCTGAGAGAACATTCAAGTAAATTATTTCTTATTAATATCAGTGTGTAATTGTTATTTGAAAAACAAAAATGAAAACTGAACTGAGCTAGACAATGACGTCACTGAATTTAATAAAGAAGTGACTTAAACTAAAAAATAGTGTTAAATCTTGACATTTTACATTGCTGACACTCTATTCTCCTATTTGATACTGTAAAGTGCTTTGACACAATCTGTATTGTAAAAATAAATAAATGTGACTTGACTATTAGCAGGTGCAGTGTTAGCTCTCAGCTCTCAAGAATAGATATAAATATTTATATTTCCAGTCACAATTACTGCTCTAAATATATGTAAGTCACAAGGAAGCAGATGTGCACTTTCACCCAACTGCCAAATCTGTTAACTGTGCAACATAACATAGAATTGTCAGCTGTTTACCCAAAGTTCTATTCTACTCATCATGTTCAGAATCATAGATTGCTTCTTTTTGTCTCTGCTCTGAGCAGGCAGTGTGTTCCGTGTCCGCTGGATGAGATGCTGTGTCCGCCCACCACTCCCGAGGGCTGTAACGACGAGAAGGCCCTGCTGGAGCAGCTGGTTACTTTCTTAAGCCGCACCGATGAGAGCGAGTTGGCCGAGCTGGACAGAGCGTTGGGCATCGACAAGATTGTTCAAGTAAGTGTTATTAGAAAAACATTCTTCTCATACCTTGTGCAAAAACATTGCGTCTGAAGGTTACTGCCTCGCCTACAGAGTGGATGCCTCGAACCTGTTAACCAGACCTTTCCTCAGTCTCAACCTCCAACACCCGTACCCATGGACCCCAAGCTGCCCAGCTATCCCTCTCAGTTCCCCACCTCGCCCTCACAGTTTCCTGCTGAGATGGGCACAGCACAGGGCGTGAGTTTCGGGGCCCCACGGATGCCGTTTCCAGGCAACGTGGGCATGTCTGTGAGGCCCGGCATGAATCGAGCTCCTGGTGTGCCCAACCAGCTGCGGCTAGCTCCCAACCAGCTGAGACTCCAGCTCCAACAACGTTTGCAAGGCCCGCAGCAGGTAGACCTTCAGCTTTCACTTCATTGTGTAATAATAAATGTGAATGCACAACTTCTCAATCCCCCTTTTGGATTTTCTTGCGCTGTGTAACGCTGTGGATTTCACCCTTTCGAATAACATGCTGTGGAACTAACCTATTCTTTTATCAAGTGCAGCTGCTGAGCGAACGTTTGATTAGTTGCACTTGTTTAGTGGTGATATATCTCCTCTCTCCATCAGCTCCAGAACAGGCTTGCAGCCATGGGCCAGTTCCCACAAGGGGGGCATGTTGCCATGGGGATGCGTCAGGGCATGCAGCAGCCTCAGATGCCCTCTCAGGTTAGCGTCACATACACCGATACATATTATGAATGTCATTTATAGGGGTGTATGCATTTGCTCTGTAAATGGTTTGATTTGACTAAGATCGTTTATCTCAGATTTGAGTCTTGGTCACAATTCAGTGTAATTTGATTAGTTTTGGCATGTTTTTTTTCTTTTTAATATGCTGATGCTACAACCATTGCTGCTTGTTTGTGTATTTATATATGTATTTTTATATTTATATATTTATATATCCCTGTTTATATTTTTATATATATATATATTTATTTATTCATATAAAAACATTTTTTATAAATATTTCTAAGATAAAGTAATTGATAGTATTATTTATGATTATTAGCATTATTGCTATGATTTTGTTAGTATTAGTAATATTAGTATTTTATTAATATTATTTATTTATTAATTAAATTGTATTTGTGCTTATAAATTTCACTTTTATATATTAACAAAAATCTAATTATATAATAATAAATAAGCAAGTTGATGCATCCATGCTTTTTTTTACTTTCACAATCATGATTTGTTTTTCTGTATGAAACTAAAAGCCCCATCTTTCCTCTCACAGCCTCCGCTCAATGCTCAGATGATGGCCCAGCGGCAACGGGAGCTTTATAGTTTCCAGCACCGCCAGCGGCAGCTTCTGCAGCAGAAGGTCATGCTGATGAGGCAGGGGATGAACACAGGACCTTTGGGGGCCCAGCGAGTTCCTAAGGGTCCCCAGCAGCAACAGCCACCACCACAGCAGCAGTTCAGCTTTCCTCCAGGCTACAACGCTGTTCCTGGAAACACCCCTACCTCCCCGAGCCATTTTAACCCCATGGGAGGACCTCTAGACCCCAAGCTGCCTGCCAGGGGGGGCATGGGAAACCAAGGCATTATGGGAGGCATTCAAGGGCAGTTTGGGGGGCCTGTGAACACTCCTGTTCAACAGGGGCTTTTCCAGCAGTTTGGGGGGTCTGGTATGTCTCATTTCGAAGCTACTGATTTATCATCATCAGGGTTATATTAATATTATGTTAACTTTTAATGCATCTGTCAGGATGTCTAAAAGAGTTAATGTACAACTTGTCTCTCACACAGGCATGATCCAGCAAGCAGATCCATCCTTCGCTCCTGAGCTTAGTCCAACCAGCCCCCTGCTTTCACCTCAGAACTCCACCTCCCAGAGTCCTCTGCTCCAGCAAGCACAGCCTCCACCTGGTTATCAGTCACCTGACTTAAAGAACTGGCAGCAAGGGGCCATGGGCAACAACAGGTATGGTGTTTGATATCAGTCGCCAAAAGGTTGCAAAACTGTATGTTATTTGATATTATGTGTATTAATCTTCATTTAAACTGTTTCTTCTTGTTTTGTGTCAGTATGTTTAACCAGGCAGGCCAGCCTGTCTCTCAGAGCTTCGGGCAGCAAGGCGTGTATAACAACATGAGCATCACCGTGTCAATGGCTGGAGGGACAGGAGCGGTGAGCACTCTACCTCCTATTGGACCATCTGTCGGCATGGGCAACAATAACCTTGGCAACGTCACTTCAATCTGTAACGACCAGGTAAGATGGTCATTGGTTATTTATTGAGATTTCGTAAAGGAATAGTTCAAATAAAAAAAATAAACTTTTACCCTCATATCGTTTTCAAAACATTTTCTGTGAAAAAGGAGTAAAGAAATATGTTTAGTTTTTTACATTTGTTTGTTTTGTTTTTATTAAAGCTTAAACATTTCAGCACTTATTCATTGTAGATGCATTGAAAATTTTCTTCTGTCATTTAACTGTCGTTTTTATCATTTTTAAATGTTTTAAGTTTGTTTATTTAGAAATGCTTGAAACAAACTAAAGTTAAATGTTACTAAAGTAAAAGTTTATTTTTGTATTATTTTATTTCAGTTCATGTTTTTCAGTTATTGAAAATATTTTTTTATTATTTTAATGAATTAATAATAACGCTCTGTACTACCATTCAAACGTTTGGCATCTGGATGATTTTTAATGTTTAAAAAATAAGCAATTAAAATAGTTTATCAAATTAATTACATGATGTGGAAATTATTTAAATAATTATGCGCAAAATAATCACACTTCAAATTTGCCAATTTGAGGGATTACTCCCAAAAAATCATTTTAAAAAGTTGTGTGAAGCATCAAACAGACATTACAAAAAGTAGATTTGTTGGACCATGAGTAAATGATGCCAACATTTTTATTTTAGGGTGGGTGAACTAAACTTTTAATATCTATTTTGTATTATTATTATTATTATTACTATGGAAGTATAAAAATTATTTCTTTTTGACCCTTAACTGTCAGTTTTGTTCAATTTAAAGTATCCTTGCAAACCATTATTAAATCAAGGCATAATAATGATGAAACTTGATATGATCAGGTTGTGTATATGAGGTGTCGAGTCATACAAGACTCACTCATTCCTATCTGTTAAAAGGCGTAATATCTTTTGAGTATAAAACATTTTTTTAATTGAATGTCTAAGTTTAAATAAGACTATGCAACTTTTTATTCAAAAAATATATTAATGGACATTTTCAAAAAGAATTCTCCTGGAATGATTTGAATTATTTTGTCATGCATTAAGACTCTATATAATTGATCTTATCGATCTTAAACTGAATACTGAGAACCATGTGATATTTCAGTTTTTCTTTTTTAATAAATCTGCAGAAATGTCAACAATTCTGTGTGTTTTCTGTCAATATGGGGTGATGTGTGTACATTGAGGGGAAAAAAATTAACTTGAATGATTTTAGCAAATGGCTGCAAAATAACAAAGAGTGAAAAATGTAAGGGGGTCTGAATACTTTCCGTACCCACTGTGTGTGTGTGTGTATATATATTTATATTAAATTGAACTGAAATTGAGATGTTTTATCTTGCCATGAATATAGCAATTGTTGCTGGCATGGCGCTAAATCATAAATAAATAAAGCATCTTTGCTAAATAAAAGTATTAATTTCTTTCCCTTTTCCGTTTATTCCAATTTCTCAGGTACAGCAGGTTCAGGTGTTCGCTGATGTCCAGTGCACAGTAAACCTGGTGGGCAGTGACTCCTACCTTAACCAGTCAGGGCCCATCGGGTCCCAGAAGGGCCCGAGTGGAACCCCCACAGCCCAGTCACAGCAGAAGAGCCTCCTCCAGCAGCTCCTGACCGAGTGAGCCGCCCACTGTCTGCCAGAGGACTGTCTCGACATGTAGAGATTTTTATTCTTCACCTTTGGTTTCTATACAGTATATCTGCAGGGTCGGTGTCTGGGCCCAGGCTTGTGAGGTTTCATAGCCGTTCGACAAAGTGCTCATTCCTGGTCACCTTTTTAAACGTCTGTTTCCGGAAAGGAGAAAAGATCACGTTCCAGAATTTGCCAAGTCTGTAAAAAAAAAAAATAAAATAAAGGACCTGCTGCTTCAGCCGGCTACACGTCCTGTCGGTCAGGCCAACGTTGCAGTGCTTCTTGGAGAGCAGCGCAGCAGCTGAGCTCGGATTGGAAACTGGGGCAGGCTGTGTTGCTACGTTCATGGTATATTGCTCAGTTTCAGCTGGATCTGTGACTGATAGGCTCTCCTCAGCAGTGCCTGATGATGGGAGGAATTTCCCACCTCTTTTTATTTGTTAGTCTGTTCTGTTTGTTGTCTTTCTTTTTTATTTTTTTTTTCCGGGTTTGTTTGTTTTTCTCTGTTGTCATTTTCAGAACAAGCATCGCCAGGATGGGAGACTGCTCTGTAGTGCGTATCCGTCTGCTGCAGGCTTTCCTGGCAACACTGTTTTGAAACAGCAGACGTTTTTTAACAATGTCCTACACATTTCCCCCCCTCAGCAGCTGTGAATACGAGCCACTTAGGGTCAACTCAGCCTATCAGTGTTGTTTGCAGCGATGTGTTGTGCAGGTTGGTATTATTGTACAGCACAAACGGACAAAGTTGGGACAAGCTCACGCTTTGTAATTTCCTTTAAAACCGAAACATCATCAAATTGCAGGCAACTCTTGTTTCGAACGCATCAACTTAACACCAGTTCCTTTTTAACGGCTTTGAGAATCTGTAAGGTCACTCTTTGTTATTTCATAAAGAATTCATCCAGGGGGTTCTCGCGTGCTCTCATGTATCCAGATGAGAGAGCCTCGAATTTTTAAGATTGATATTGGTTATCGAACACCCTGGTAAATGTTACAAACCCTCTGTACATTGAAATGTAGATTGTACATTGATTTTCATTATACAGTTGAGTGTTTCAAGGATGCTCTTCAAAACCACAGGTGCTCTCTCCCGACTGGAGGAGCGAGGTGTTGTTTTGCGCAACGTCGGCTGCATTCTCCAGCTCTTTGACTGCTCATAAGACTACTGTTCAGCCCAGTCAGACACTGTTCATCAGCATTATCCTTTGTTCATTTACCTACTAGTCATCCCCGATCGATTCGAACCTAAACATTCGTTAGTTTACGGGAAACGTACTAACGAAAAAAACAAATTCATTTTATATCAAATTGACACGCCCACAAAAAGACTCGCTGTGGACGAAATTGATGTCTCACCGTGTGAGCACGAGGTATTTCACAAACCGTGCGACGTAATTGGAGCGCTGCTCGAAATCGTGTCGCATGCACGACCGTCTCCTCTCACAGATTTTCGTTCTCCTTTAACAGTGTTCTTTGGTTCGTGACTCACTTCGTGGAGTTTAAGTGCCGTGTCTTTGTGCGTGTGCTCTGTATACAAAGAATGGCTCTTTTCTCCAATGCTACACCAGCTTAGATTGTTCTTTACCAGGAAAAAAAAAATCATATTTCGTGAAGCAGATTCTCATTCGTCTACGAAATTCTACCGGCAGTATGTACTGTTGAGATCGAGCCACTTTTTGCTATATATAAATGTACATAGACATTACGAAAAAGCGAGATGAATTGACAACTACATAACATTTACAGTAAGTCTGTGTTTTTTTTCACGTTTTTGACTCGCCGAAAAAACACAGATGTCGTAATTAATCATTTCTGCCCTTCTCTTCGGGGAACAGGCATTCCTGTATAGATAAAATGGTTTTTATGCAGTGGATAAGATTCATTTAATGAACCCTACCTTTCATCACTACCGTGTTTATGCCAAATATACCAAACTAGCAAACAGCGCCTATTAATAATATTTTTATTGTTTTGTTTTCTCGTTTATGACGGCTCTCACAGTCAATACACAACATCAAGGTACAATAGAACTATTCAGAACCTGGATTATCAAAGTATTGTGTACATAACAGATAAATGTGAATATGTATCTGTTCAGAATCAACAAAATGTAGTGCTCCGAGTTTGTGGTAATAACTACTTGCTTCCATTTTTTTTTTTTTTTTTTTTTTTTTGAGATGTGTATGGCTGTCTGAAAGCGTGTATGTGTGTGATTAATACTGTATATCTGGTGTTTAAAATGGAAAAACAGACAAATGTCCTGATTTTGATTTTCTTTTTTTTGTTTTCTTTCTGTCTTTGTTTTTTGGAATACCTGCAACTTTTCCTGTGGGTGTTGAGATTGCTCTATATGTGAGAATGGTTTAGCGACTGCTGAATGTGACTTTGCTGAGGGAGAAGCAGCATGGACTGGCTTTTGTACGGGTTAATTTAAAAAAAATGGCCATATTATTTAATTTCTCTGTTGTCAAAATTTAAACAGCTCTGATAAAGTGGAACCTTGGTTTGGGAACAGCACCGGCTTATTGTTGTGTGGTTTCGTCAACTGCCTGATGTAGTTTTTGCCATGTGTTAACGCTCTTAAGACAAGAACGGAAATATGACCAAAGCTTCAAGATACTAAAAGATCCATATCATATGCAAGGTTCATGCAATTGGACAAATGTAGCATTGAGTTTTTCCTGAATAGGCATCCCATGTAACACTACCATTTTGTCTTTACTTTTTGGACCCCTAGCTGGTTTGATTATTTTCAAAGACGTTGTTCAGTAGCGAATTTCGTCAGATGTCCGCCCCCCCCGTTGCTACTGATCTACCAAACATGCAAATGCCTCTTTGGGAGGAACTTTAGTCACTGTTTTCAGGAAGACAGCTTTCTAACCGCTAGCTATGCACCTTTAGAGGTTAAATGAGAAGCATTTGGCTTTTGTTATGAAAACTGACACTCAAAAACGGAATATTGCTTTGAAGGCAGTATTCATGCTAACAAATATCTCCTGTTTTTCCTCTTATTTTGTGTTTTTAACTCAAGGATATACATCATTTGTAGTTCGAAACTAGTGGTTTTGAGCTACTCAGGCTAAAAGCAAGAAAACAATACTGATGCAACTATACTTAGATATTTGACTTTATTTAGCTGGATTCTTTATACCAAATTTGAGGTGCCTCTTGTACATACTTTCAGCATAGAGGACTGCTCCTCATGTTTGATGAACCTTTTGTTTATGAGGATTTTCTTATATACTGACCTTTGTAAGACTTTTGCTGTATTTTACATGATGTTTTTTACTAAAAAACCTAAATGTACCAGGAACTTGCAAGGAATACAATCTAGTTTTGCACTTTATACATGAATTACAAGGAAAGCGGCCATGTTTAAATCAGACTATAGCATCATGTTCGGGGGGAAAAAAAGATAAAGATGACGACAAAAACAACCCCTCCCCCCTCCCCCTGAATGTATTTTCGCAAAATGAAATGCCATTTTGCTTTCCTCAGAAAAAATCGAAACGCGTTCTCAGGCTCTTCAGGAAGAACTTGGCTTGTCAGGCCCTCACCATTGGATCCCTTAAAAGAGCAGGGTAGCGGAGCCTTAGCTACATTTCTCTGCTGCAGAACCGTAGATCTAACTATGCCTATCTTCTTCAGGTGCTCCACCTCCCCTTTGCCCCATCCTGTTCAGACCTCCTTTTCAGACTTATCTTTTTGAAGACATTCCTCATCGAACTCTGCTTTCTGCTCATCGCGGTCTGATTCGTAGTTCAGGCCCCGCATGCTCAGTGCCAAGTGCTAAGAACCATTTATGCAAACTCGTACAATCTGCATTTCCTCATATCATAGTAGTGAATCCTACGTATCGACCACCACACACTCTCCTCGTCATTCAGATGTCATCTCTACATGGTATCATCTACAGTAGCTACTGTTTACCTGAGATTTTTCGCATATTGTAAGTGCTGCCTTATTAAACTACAGATATTAGTTGTATTGGTGAAGGGAAGTCATGTGTTCGAAGCTCCACTGAAACGGCGCTCATTCTTTCAAGGCAAGGTTCCACTTTTCACCTGTAAAATTAATATAAATAAACAAATATATATAGATATATACATTTTACTCATTTTGTCCAGTTTTGTATAATACTTGTGAACTTTTTTTTTTATTCTCGAGGTATCATTGCAGCTGTGTGTGGGACATTATGAATGAAGATGTATCTGGGAGACTTCTGCATGTTTTGTCATGTTTTTATTTTGTTTGTCTGTTTTTTTTTTTTTCTTCTTTTTTTTGTTTTCTCTATATCCAGGTTTATCTGGAGAATCCTACCTTTCTTAGGACGTTGTAGACAATCAGTCACATGCTGGGTCCAGCACCTGCAGGATTGTCCTGCGGGCTGCAAAACTGTGTTTCGCATCTACTGAATCAGTCTTATTTTTCTTGTCCATTTAATGGAATTATGTGGCTGCTCAAACTGAGATTTGAAGTTTACACACACACACACACACACACACATGCATACACCTACACTCAAGACAAACAAGAAACATTCATTCACACCTCGTGCATATGGCCCCTTTGTTGCTTTTCCAAGGTGAAGATACATACCTTGAAGGAAATTATGCTTTGACTAACAAATCTCTATAACATCCATGAATGTGAGAATGCAACACATTGCAATAAAGCACCATGTAAAAAAGGACTGCAAGTGCCATCTTTATATCTAGCAAATGAAATTGTAAACTATTTAAGCAGTAAGATTGACAGTTGCACTACACTTAGAAATGCAGTACAAAAAAAACTTAATGTTTTTTTTTTTTTTACTATACTTTGTCATATGAACAGCTAGTCGGGTAGTTCTTACTAATCTTAAGAAAATATAATGCTTATCAGTTCTTAGTCTGATATTAATGATTTAAATCCATAATTAAATGTTTGTAATTCACTAAAACGAATCACCTCATGAGTCATTCCGCTAAGAAGCGAATCTCAATGTTTAATATATTTGATTAGATTGGTTAACTCGGAAAAAAAAAAAAATTAACTTTATGGTAACAATGTAACTTTTTAATTCAATTTAATTCATCCGACTCGTAAGGTTCGAGAATCGAGCATCGTTAGTCACGATGTGACTTTGATTCATTGAAAAGATCCGGCTCATGGGAATCATTCCCTAGAAAGCTAAATTTGATTCACTAAAAATAACCGACTAATTAAATCATATATTTTTTTTTCTTTCTTGAAAACATTGGGCTCGTGAAGAGAGAGTTCAAGATAAAAAGATTCTTGAGAGAATCGAGCGATGTAACATGAATCCTAAAGGAACACTCCACTTTTTTGGAAATAGGCTCATTTTCCAACATCCCTAGAGTAGTACAGATGTGTTGTACAGTTTTTGAATCCGTTCAGCCGATCGCCGGGTCTGGTGGTCCCAAAATTAGCATAGCTTAGCATAAATCATTGAATCC
>JAUMHR010041965.1:0-12178 GCA_032361145.1 Enteromius fasciolatus | reverse complement strand
TTCTTGTTGTCACAAATGGAAGTGATAAGGCCAATCCATTCCATAAATGTTAAAATACTCCCTGCTTAAACAGTACAGCAACAGAAACAAACAATATATATATATATATATATATATTTTTTTTTTTTATTTTTTTTTTATTTTTTTCTAAATACTCTATAAAAATAATAGAAGTGAAAACAGTAAAAAAAAAACAGTTGAAAAAAAAACAACTTTTATTTTCTGTGTAAAGTTATTGATTTTACAATCTTGTTGTCTTGAAAACATCATAAACTATGGTATAAATTATGGTAAAAACGAGGAGTAGATCTTTGTAGCTCAAATAACACACAAGTTTTAACAAAATAATTAATGTGAGTTTCTACTGCTTTGGTGTTAATGAAGTGAAACAGATGACCCCCGAAATAGGTGATTTTACAGGTGGAGGCTGGTGACATCTTTACTCAACTCATCTTTTCTGATAGTTTTTGCATTTGGGAAAGGAAAGAATGTGACATGTGGCCAGGTATGGTTTCCCATAGGAATTTGTGCTCTGCATTTAACCCATCCAAGTGCACACACACAGCAATGAGAAGTGACCAAACAATCAGAAACAAACTTTTGTGAGGGTGGCCTGAGGGCCCAACTTCCTCTAGTGGGCTCTGTGCTCACTCCCCAGCACTGTGGAGCTCAAATGGCATTTGAGCTGAAGCCACTGGTGCCCTGTGCTTTTCAAAGATGAGAACAGGTTCACCCTGAGCACACGTGACAGATGTGAAAGGGTCTGACTGCCAGGTTAGGTTTAGATTTAATCCTTGGACCCACTGTCAGTGCATGACAATTCCCAGCCTTATGTGGCAAGAGTATGCAAGTTTGTGGAGGATGAATGAATTAATACAACTGAATGCCCCCCACACTCGCCTGACCTAAGTCCATTAGAACACTTCTGGGACACCTTGTCCAGGAGCTCAGTAATGCCCTGGTCCAGATCTGTAGGAAATACCCCAGGAAATCATCCATCGTCTCATTAGGAGCTCCAGTGTTGTCAGCATATGAGGGATAAACATACTGAGTACCATTTTGATTTGCTGCAATTTCTGCCTAGCCTGCTGCATCATTTTTTACTTAGATTTTCTGTATGTCTTTGAATTCAGCCCTCTATAGGTTGACAATATTTATTACCATCAAACAATGTGGCCTATTCATGGCTAACACATTACCCAGTCCATATCATTGAGATCTAATGTGTTTTCTAGGTGTTCCTTACATTTTTGAGCAGTGTTTATGTCCCCATAAATTCAATATTTAAGCATTATTTTTCAATAAACAATGGACAAGCCTAAATTTGATTGATTGACTGACTGATTAATTGATTGAAGAATGCTGCGGTATTGAACCTGGAATTGTCCTTTATGCTTCTGTTCAAGACTCAATGACGAGTTTAAGGCTTATTGATGACAGAAAAACACAGAAATGTTGTGCTCCTGGGTCATTGTACATTACAAACCGATGGCCCGCAGTGGCTTATTGGTTTCATGGACAATATTCAGTTTCCATTCACACAAATAACCTCCTCTGATGATGTTATTCTAACTCAGATGTCCATAATATCTGAAAGTCTGCAGCAAAGACAGGCGATTGCACGCTCTCGCTCTCTCAATTCCAGATGGTGCTTTTCTCTCCAGCTGTCTCTGCCACATCAGCCTTAATGAAGGCCAACGGCCAAATTACAGCCCTCCTCCACTTGTCTATCCCCCCACCCCCCTTCACTCCCCCCACCCATGCCTTGTTATCACCTCATATTTGACGCTTCCTAAATTTGTCTGTTACACCTTATGCAGCAGAGAATAATACTGACTCATCTCACTCACTTTCCCACCTTCCATCATCTTCATTTGTTTTGTACAAAGAGACCAGATTGATTTAGGGAGAGACAAAATTGTGTGTTTATGGATTCAAAAACTAATAACTAGCTAGATATAGCTCTGGTGAGCACTGTTAATTGCTTATCCTTTCCCCTGTTGCTGAGCGTCTTTTTGTTTCTACAGCTGTACAAACATGAATTATTTAAAACTAATGAACACATAAATAAATAACCCCCAGTCCGCATTTCAGAGTGATTGATTCACTAGAAGGTGAAACAATAAAAATCCCTCCCCTATCCAATAACCCTTTATCTTTTCTCATAAACCTCTTTCTTTCTCCCTGGATGTGTTGAGGAACCATTTCAGAACAAGCTTATGGCTTAGCTCAGATTTTATGGATTGTATGAATTCTGGAATGAACTGAGGGGCAAAATATGAAACCTTATTTTATAAAGGACAGCTGAAATATAAAATGTATCATCTGAAAAGCAGAGCATGAGGAAGACCTGATGGTCAGTTTGCCTGTCTGTAATTAAATATGAACTATTAATTCAATATTATAATTAATTTGTATTTTGTTTATTATTGCTGTTGTTTTATTTAATATATTTCATTCATTTAATCACAACAACCATTATTATTCATTATTTTACAAATTAATGATTAACTATTAACTTAATATTATAATATATTTTATTTTTAACCTTATTATTATTCAATAACAAAACAATTATTATAATAAATATGGATTTAAAAATGATGAATTGTGCATTATCTTAATAATAATAATAATAATAATATTTTTGTACACATGGTTACAACAACTTATATTTATTTATTATAATTTTATATATATATAATTTTATAATTATATGAATAATATTTTTTTTTTAAGTAAATTAGAATACATTCATAGTGATATTTATAATGTAATATAATACAATATAATATAATAAATGTATGATGATGATGAAACTATGTATAATTATTGTGCCATTGCTGGTGAAAATTTCTCACTGTAGGGTACAAATGCAGGCACAAGTCACTTGTTAAAATGAGATCTGTGCATCGTGACTCACAAATACAGCATCCCTTTGAAACCTTGACACTACAGCAGGCAGTGGATGTGGGTGGAGCAGCTGGAAATGACAGCGTTGACAGGGTTAGCAAGGTTATGGAGGTCAGAACAGAAATGGCCTTTGACTAAGGATGTAAACTGGTGTTAAGAGTGCTAAAGGATTGTAGGGCAGCTGTCTCAAATAGCACTGATTCTAAATTAACCAAGTAAAAAAGGTGTGTTTTCTCATTCTCCTTCCCTCTCCTAGGTTGTTATATTTGTGTACTTTTCATTACTCTGTTGCCTCTCCGCGATGACAGGGCTGTAATAACTTTGGTCAAATGTTGGTAAACACTTCTGACAAATGAAATTCACCTTGCAGTGGGTCGGCTGGCCGTCTGCCAGCGCAGGGGGAGGTCACACCCCCCCCACCGAGGAGAGAAGCAGCATGTCAATTTCATCCACAGAAAATGCCTCTTCCATCAGGAAACTATATCCCACCTCAGCCAGGTAATAAACATCAAATTGTGTGCCTCTCACTCGCTCTTCCATGCTCTCTCTGTATAGAAAACACACACACACACATTATCATGAGTGAGGGAGCGATTTATCTGACGCGCCGAGAATTTGGTTCTGGATAAATCGCCACGTTGGCAGTCAGGCCAGATGAACAAGCCGGATCCAGCCTGCTGTTTAATTTCAGCTGTGCCTCCTCCTGCTCCTGCTCCACAGGATGGCTCTCACTGCTGGGCTCCTAAAGACATCCATTCTGTTTGAACATGTGATTGGAAGGACAAGAAACATCATAACACTCATCAAAAACCGAGGAAGACCATCTATGTTTGGACTGGTGCTGTGGGGAAATGATCATTATTATGATTATTATGATTATTATTTCTTTAAAAGATAATGGAAAGTAAATTGGGCTTCCTGCTCTGAGCTATTGAGGTACTGAACTAAAGTAACAGTGATCCATGAACTGGATTGTTGAAATCCCAATCTTCCTTCATCACCATTGTGCCCTTGAGCAAAAGACTTAATCCCAGCATGCTCCAGCGAGGCTTTCCCTGCAATTAAAATAGTACAATGGAAAATCGTACAATAAATAGCAGCGAAACCGTGGATCTCGGCTTATCTTAACATGGCTTATCTCTTTCTCTCTCTGTATGTTCAGAGAGACTAAACCTGCTGCTAATAATTGAGTTAACAGTGTCTGCATTAACTGATCCATAGGATTAGAGAAGGTAAGATCTCACCCGGGCGTTCAAACAGCCCAAAGTCTCTAATGAAGTAGAACAACCTGTCAAGAACTCAGGTCTGATTTTTATTGAAAAAAACTACAGCACACACTCTCCTCCTCTTCCTTCCTTCCTCCCTCACTTTCTTTCGCTGTCTTGTCAGCACCATCAAACTCATTTAGTGGAATTCGGTCTCACAGTTCAGTTTGCCATGCATGACTACATCTCTTTGTTTAAATACTTTGTGCTTACAGTATAACTTCAATGGTCATTTATTAAATGTACTGTAATAAAGGGAGTGGTGGTAGGCACTTGTTGTTTATATATATATATATATATATATAAATAAGCACACCATTATTAAAATAGGGTCCAATTAACATCCAATACTTATGTAAACAAACTAAAAGCAATAAGTTTTGATTTAAAACATTTTTATTGTGATTCCTTTTTTTACATTTTTTTCTCTTACACTCAAATAATATTAAATATTAAAATAGTAATATATTTTTATTACACTTAAAAAGCATAAATTATGTTGGGAAGAAGAATACATTACATTGGGTTGAGGTATTTAAATGCTAAATTATTTGAAAGAAAAACAATCGGTCTTATCGTTCTGTGCCATTCAAAAAAAAAAAAAAAAACTCATAAAATGAAGAATATGAATGCCCATTATTTTTTATTACAGTAGTCATTCTCCTGGGCACTGGCTTACTAAAATTTGCACATGTTGAAGGATCTGAGGTTCCTGAAATGCAGCCTGTGTGTGTTTTGCTTTTTTATTTAATAGTCATTTATTAATTAACTTATTCAATTACAATAATGTATTTAATCATTTTATTATTCCATTTAATCATTATAGCCATTAAAATTTGCATTGATTTATTAATTGATTATTCATGTATATTTTATTTTACTTTACATATTTTATTACGTTTGTCACGCTGTCCTGTTTTGCCTGTGTTTATGTTTGGGAAAGGGAAAGGAAAGGACGTGACATGTGGCCATGTATGGTTTCCCATACTAGTAATTTGTGTTCTGCATTTAACCCATCCAAGTGCACACACACAGCAGTGAGAAGTGAACAACCACGCACACACACCCGGAGCAGTGGGCAGCCATTGCTGCGGCGCCCGGGGAGCAGTTGGGGGAACGGTGCCTAGCTCAAGGGTCTCACCTCAGTCGTGGTATTCAAGGTGGAGAGAGCGCTGGTTATTCACTCCCACCACCCACAATTCCTGGCGGACCTGAGACTCGAACCCGCAACCTTTGGGTTACAAGCCCAACTCCCAATCCATTAGGGATCTTGTTCTACGTGCTTCTTGTGTTTTTGTTTTCATTTCGTTCTCCACATGCGTCTGTTCATTTGTAACCCGCCCCTTGATCATTTCCCGGCCGTGTCTACCAGGTGCCTTGTGTTTTGTCTTGATTAACCCTTGTATTTACGTCATGCTCTGTCTAGAGTTCAGTGTCCATTGATAAAGTAATGCGATTTGTGTTATACGTGTTGATCTTGCAGTTTCGTCA
Organism: Enteromius fasciolatus; assembly: GCA_032361145.1. Classification (NCBI taxonomy): domain Eukaryota; kingdom Metazoa; phylum Chordata; class Actinopteri; order Cypriniformes; family Cyprinidae; genus Enteromius; species Enteromius fasciolatus. The sequence continues at coordinate 6,509 of JAUMHR010041965.1, read as the reverse complement.
GTGTTCCTACGTTTTGTCATTCTGTGTTATTAAATACTCACCTGAAACATATCTCTGTTTCCATGGTTCATCAGTCCCGCTGGGAAGCAAGGTCACTACTTCACTCTAATGCTACAATGTTATGCTCACCAAATAAGTACCTCCATAAACAGAATGAAGTATGTTTGTGTAGAAATTTAACAAAGACTGGCATGAAATGCTTGTCATACTCAGAGAGATACTGATTTAGGAGTAAATTGCAGTGGTTATTTTTATTTTAGAGCTTATTTTTTTCTAGAGCTGTATATGTGCTGGGAAGTTGCCACAGTCGTTCGGAAAGTGCCAGGTCAAATGACAGCTTGCAGTTGTTGTTCAAAAAGGCCCTGTTCCAAGAGCTGTATATTTTATGATCTCTGTTTGCCCAATTAAGTAATGCATATGAAATGCACACGGGGGTCTGTTAAGTAAACTGTGCCCAGCATAACAGTAAATAAAATGTAAATAATCCCTGGCAATGTAATCATCGTATTTCTTTCATGGCTCAGAGTTCAGCAGCATTAAACAAACAAATTCTCCTGAGGACCCTCCATTTATGGGATATGAGGTCTCATATTAATTGTAATATTGAAATGCCTAGGAGTGAAAACACTCCCAATACACCCAAAACACTTGAAAAGATTCTCAACAGTCTCAAGACAAAGTACCTTCAACACGAAGAACATTCCCTCAAACTTTTGTATTACTGAAGAACATTCTCTCAGTGTTCTACCAAAATACATGTATTACTGTAGAATGTTCTTTTAACACCCCCATAATGCTCTCTGGACATTGCCGTAATCCTCTTATCCTCCCATAGTGCTCCAGTAACATCTGTTGAGCACCGCAGTCATATCAATCACACTGAAACGGGCTCTCGCAAGCCACATGTAACTGTCCAGAAACATCCAGTTCCCACAGAGCAACACAGACCTTGGGTCAGAGAGACAGAACCAAGCCTCAATGACACACTGTATCCTAGCCAGTCAAAAATACAATATCTTTGCATTCACCTGTCTGAAGTATCACTAGCTTGATGATTTCTTTAATATTCGTAATCGTAGGTATACAAGATTTATTATGAATCTGTTATATTAAAAATAAATCAGTATAGTTACGTTTTCACCAGTATGTATAGGCTAATTATGTAGAAGCCTCTAACATAGACTTAAAGGAATAGTTCACCCAAAATAGAAAATTACCCCATATTTTACTCACCCCGAAGCCATCCTAGGTATGAATTACTTTTTTTTTTTTTTTTGATGAACACCATGACAGTGTTTTTTAAAAAAAATTATCCTGGCTCTTTCAAGCTAGGTAATGCAGGTGGATAGTGGCCATTATTTTGAAACGCCGTGAATCAGATATATCCGCAAGTACTGTGACGTAAAACTAACCTATACATTTTCGGGGGGGTTTCACATGTCCTTTGAAGCAAATCGATGGGTTTTTGTGACAAAAATATTTTTTGTTTTAAAATTATAACATGAAAACTGACTGAGTGCAGAATTCCTTCTTCTTCTTTGGCAATTGGCAAGCAGCTTAAAAAGGAGCATTACCGCCACCTGCTGGCTTGAGGGATGAGTTATGGCTACTTGGCTGACTGGAAAGGAAGCCGGAACTTGGCACTATATATATATATATCCAATTTATGGAGCTTCAAAATAATGGGCACTATCCACCCGCATAACCAAGCTTGGATAAGCCAGGATAAATTTTTAATTGTGTTCATCTGGATGGCTTTATGGTGAGTAAAATATGGGGTTATTTTTTATTTTGAGCGAACTATTCCTTTAAGCACATAATCAATATATAAACAGAACAGACAGTTAAATGTACAGTGTGCATTTAGTGTATTTAATTTAATCCAGTTCAATAACTCATTAAATTCTAATTAGCCATTTTTAAGGCTCCTAATATTGATTTGGGAGTCTCCTACAATATGTTTACATACATGCAAGGTGAAAAACTCTTTAGTTTTCTCCAAATATGTGTTTAATATACTGTCACTCTTGTGTGCTCAGTATCCTCATGGGTGTCTCTTTTCTGTTCCCATTGCTGCAATTAAGACTGTTTCCCTCACTTATTCTCATTTGAAAGACAAGCTCTTTCTCTCTCTATCTCTCTCCCTCTCTCTCTTTCTCTCTTTCTGCTCAAGAAAATAAAAGGCTCTGTACACAATCAGGTTAAAAACAGAACAGGAGACTGCTTTGTTTGCATGTGTGTTTATGTGCATTTGTTTACATATTTAACGCAAAATATGTGTGCGACTGCTGCCATCTCTTGTGAGGTGCATCGCTGAGCTCCTTGTATAGACAATGACAAGCCCTACTTTCTGTGTGTGCGTAGTTGGTCCCTGTGCTTTTGAATTCATTTGAATATTTTTCCTTAATTCTAATATTTTTGTAGATTCTCAGTGTTTCACATTTATTACATCTAATCTGTTCCACAGTTTAATAATGAACCAAAAATATTGATGCAATATAAATCTTCAATGTTGTGCTGAACGCCATTGCTTTGGAAAAGCATTACTAAATTGAACTAAAATGACAATCGCAATATGGCTTATCGTACACACACACGGGGTCTCAAGCAGTTCTTTGGGGTATTAACCCTTTATAGGGCACTCACTGAAATAATTGGAAATTCATAATTTTTTATTTGTGTGTGGCAGGGTGGGTGACGTAATCCCATTTCACTGGCATTTGATCACCCACCTATAGCCTATCAGAGGTGTCTCTGACGATATTTAAGGCTGGAGTTAGGCCACCTGGTGTGCGTCACGACTGGGGCCGCCCATATCGAGTGCGCTGGTGCAGACGGTGTGTAGTTTTTGTTTGGTGGCAGTTTGGTCAATGACGATGTTTTTCTCACAGTGTGAATGTTTCATTGACGCCTGGTTTGGTCACGGACTGTCCACTACTGTGCCCGATTTTATTACACGCTGTCGTTTTGGCGTCGAGTGACAATCATTTGTTTTAACTCCCAGCTGTAAATTGTGAATGTCTTCCTGCACGGTGATGTGTGAGCTACCATACACTTTGTGTGGCCCGATAAACTGCTATTGGTAAGCGTAATCAACCCGTTGCCTTTTGTTTGCAAGAGAAGTTGAAATTGAACTAAATTCTTTTTTTTCTTAGAATGCGTGGTTTGGTTGTTGTCATCGCGTTTCCCGTAGGCGGAAGTGTGTACACCCGTCATTAGAGGAGGATGCGCTGCTGTTTTTCCTAGGGTTTTTTTTCCTTTTCGTTTCTATTTTTGAATATTAATTCTTGTCCTACGTCATCTCAGCCGTACCTGTGCATGCTGCTTTATTTGATCGCCGAATATATTAATGGCTCTGAGTTGCTCTACTATTTTTAAAGGGCCGGTTTACATCTCAAACATTGTCTATATCCTTGTTGGTGCCATCATAAGTGTCCCCTTTGCCACTGTTGGAGGACTCTGATTCCAGGATTTGTTTCAGTGAGCGTTTGGACTGCTGGGTTCCTGGTTCTAATCTTTGGTTATAGTATTTTGTTTGTATTACGTTTTTAATGTAATTTTTGTGTTTCTTTGCAGATGTTTGTTCATTTGATTTGAAACATTTATTTTATTGTATGGATTTAATTTGTTTTTTGTTGTTTTGTTTTGGTGTATTTTAGGCACTGGCCTGAGGCTGGGAGGCTAACTAGCTAGTTTGGAGTATTGGTGGAGGTGTAACCGCGTGGTGTGGAGTGCAGTGGTGTGTGCATTCACGTGTGTGTGTGTGTGTGTGTGAGTACACAGATTCACAGATTGGGTTTTCATCTCATCTAGCCTGCCATTGGAAAGCCTGTACCTCTCATTAAATTTAGTTTTGTTGTTCTCTAAATTTATACTTTATTTTTTGTCCAGTACACAGAGCTCTCTTTCTGTAATGCATTGTAACATCTAGTGTTCGATTGTGACCGATATTCCATGTTGATTGCTATTTTAATTATTTATTGTGAGATCAATAAAGTTTTGTACATTGTCCACACGTCTCTCTGATTCCTTTAGCCTACGGACCTGTGCCCCTTATTTGGGTTATTTCCCCATTTCTACGGGGTGGCGTAGTCGGATTGCATTTGGGTGTGCTCAAACATAATTACAACATTTTCCCCCTTTACGTAGTACCGCCACATGTGGAATGTTATCGGATGCTATAATAAGACTTTTAAGCTTTTGTGACTTTACAATGTTAAAAACACACATAAAATACAAATAAATACATAAAATGTACATAAACTTTTACTCATTTAATTAATTTTTTTCCCCCCTTTGTTTTATGAATTTTTTTTAATGTGCCATTGTCTCTTGTTTTCCAAAAGCTGGATATATACAAAAATGTACAGTTTAGATCTACTGAAAATGAAGAATACTGACAAATATGTAAATATATAACAATATATTTAATATATGTTTCACAACAAGTGAAAATAGAACATTAGTCTAGGTGGTACCACATATCTTAGCAGTTATAAGGCTTACAGTAAAAATAAACACCAATGTATGCCATAATAATATAAACTGAGTAAAAAGTAATAAATGAATAAAATCTATTAAGTTAAACATTATAGTTTAACTTAAATAAGTCTATTTATGGCTTGTTCATTTCAATAAATCTCCCACTGAATCACTGCATATTGTTATATAAACCTGTGTCAACATTACTTACTATTGTCCTACATTTTAATGCAATATTTGTATATACATAAAAAAAATCCCGCATCGGGCGTATGTCTAAATATAGACATACAGGCACTTGCACTAGTCTTACCTGAATAGGGCGTATGATCAAATATGATCACACCATTTTTCATGTCACAAATGAAATGCCCCGGCAACTCCTGATTGGTCAAATGCCACGGTGTTGCCATCAGTGACGTAGACTGATTCCTGCTGATTGGCTGGAATAATTGTACATTATTGTAGCTCTTCTGCCTCGCCTCTTAAATGCGTTGTTTTCTCCAAGCAAAATCTGCTCTGATTGGCCAGCTGACACAGTGCATTGTGAATGACCTTACTTCACATTAATGACTGGCAAAGGAACAAGAGATGGAGCATGATTTAAATACAGAGACAATTAAGGACATGACGCAGGACACCTGGAACACACAGCTGGCAGAGGATCAACACTACTGGCAAGGGGCGGAGTTACAGATTAGGAGGAAACAGGTACGTAAACAAACATAGAGCACATGAACCAGGAAACATAAACACAATGCACGCCTACGGCGTGACAATATGACCCCTTTAAAAAACAGCGTATTTCCTGGAGGTAACCTTGCCCCCAAGCCCCCCATAAGGAAATATTCAGGTCCCCAGCACAAACAGCTTTTGCTATTGTAGCAAATTCCCATTTATAACAAACATATGAGAGCAGGATACATATTTAAAATCCAAGGAGGAGAATGGGATTCCTCTAATGGTTCTACAGTACATAACACCATTTTCCAACGGTGCCTTGTAGAACTTTTAAAGTTAGCCACTATATAATTATAGTCTGTTGTGAATTATTTTAGAGTGAAGCACTGTGTTTTTTTTTACACAAGAGCAGCTCATGAAACTGTACATAATTTTTTCACTCCATCTCTGCATGTGTTGTAAGTTAAGTGGGCATTTGGGAACACAGCCTGCACCTAGTTAACTTAGAATTTAAATTTTTTTTGCAGGATTATACATTTGTAGAATTTTAGGATAGATGTTGCTTCATTAAATTTATAATGTGCGCTTTGTACATTTTTTTGTTACGTTTGTTACACGGAAAAAAGATGATAATAACATTGTTGTTACATTCAGATGGTTTGATTTAAATAAATACCAGTGTAAATGTAATATGAACTGAGACTAGAGTAGTAAATCCACTTTAGTTTTTTACATTTGTTCAATTTAGTTACTAAAACAGGACTGAAGCTCTTAAATTTTGTTGTATTATGCACTACCGGGCCACCATAAGGCCCCCCAGTCTTAGGGGGCCGCTGCCAATGTCACAATCCTTACCACAAATATATGTCCAGCTATAAGCAGGAATTATTAGGATCTATAACCAGAGGCGGACAGTAGTGAAGTACATTTACTTGAGTATTGCACTTTTTGAGTATCTGTACTTTACTTGAGTTTTATTTTTTCTGGATGATTTTAACTTCACTACATTTTCACCAAGGTCCTCAAAGTAGAAAGTAGCTTCTACGCAGCAAAAGGTGTTCAGGTTTTTTTATAAAAAAATTATAGTTGTTTTTTTGTTCGTTTATTATTTTAACATTGTTAAAAGCTCTTTATTACACAGATATTACAAACTAGTCAGTGTATTCAGTCAGTAGGTTGCTTCAGAGGCAAAAGGTATTGCAAGTATAACATACAACAATGCAACAGTATTAAAACTATGCATTGACTGGAAATGTACTCAGAATACATCTGTAACACCTGTCCTGTGTCTCATGCCTGTGTTTATGTTTTCTGGTCCATGTGCTCTTTGTTTGTTTACATACCCG
>JAUMHR010041854.1:0-12198 GCA_032361145.1 Enteromius fasciolatus | reverse complement strand
GACTCGAAGGCGATTGGTCTCTCATGCGAGATCCCATATGTAACGTCGAAGTGATTCGACTGAAAGGGTAACTGAAAAATTAATATGAAATAGTGACTGAAATGCACCCCATTATTAGGCCTATTAAACTACCTCTATTTTACAAGATGTTTATCTGGATTAAAATCCTGATTTATAATCGAGCTATTGTCTAATGAAATCAAATACACATAAAATATAGACAATGGCTATGCTGTGATTTTTGGCTATATTTGCATGTAAAATAGAGTTAGAAGCAGCATCTATTTTAACTGAAAGCTCTGCTTCTCTCGCTGATCAGAACAGACGCAGAGAGAGGTGTGTGTGCGCTTTGGGAAAACAAGAGCTCACACTTGCAAGGCACTACCAGAGACTCGCTGAGGTTTGTCCAAGAAGTCACTAGATTTTCTAGTCACTATTTTGGAAAAATGACACCAAGGGGGTTTGAAAAGTTGCTAAATCGCTAAATTGGCAACACTGTGTGTGGCCTTGCCCGCACACAGCAGATACACATCATGTATTACATGGGCACATTGGGCAGGTTATAGGTAATGGAAGGAGGAGAATAACAGAGAGCTCATCAGTTGTTTCCTAAAAATAATCATTGTTCACGAGTCCCGCAGCTCGAGTCCGAGTCGAGTCTGAATTCTTTCGAGGACGAGTCTCAAGTCGAGTCTGAAGTCACTGTGTTGGCGACTTAAGTCGCATGTCATGAAAAGAGTTCTTAAGACTTCATGGAAATCATCTGTAATGTTTCTTTGACTTGAAAAAAACACTTATTTATGCTTAAACATATTTCGATCGACAGAGCCTTCTCGTACGTCTGTGTCGTCAGTCCATGCGGTGAGCCACTGCACATAACTTCCGTCAAAGTGACGCGCACACTTATTCATCGTCTTAAAGTGCACCAACACATGTACATTTCAAACGGAACTTCAATGAATTATACAAAGATAACAGTACTTACACTCCCACCAAAGTCACTCATTTACTTGTAATGTGGGATTTTCTTATACACAGATATAAAAAGAAATCAAAGAAATCAAATTTAAGGTGTACGTGAGTGTAACTGTGCCATGTTCTTAATGTAACTTAATGAGACTGGATTAAAGTAACTACCTTGTGAATAGATCCTTCTAAGTAAAATGATTTAGTGTGAGGCTTTCCTTTATCAAATATAGTGTCACTGACCAGTAGTTTCAGCTTTCGCACTATGCCATCAGCACTAGGGTATGTTACCCTTTCAGTCGAATCACTTCGACGTTACATATGGGATCTCGCATGAGAGACCAATCGTCTTCGAATCTTTTGGAAAAGGCCAATGAATATTGGCGTGCAATAATCACAGCCAGGTGCACCTTATCACAGCGTGAGTATAAGAGGGCACGGCTGGATTGCACACACAGCTTTTCGCTTTCGGAGCCTCAAAAAAGAGCAATTTCATCACGGTTTCATAGCCATTCTCCGGAATGTCTATGTGACCATGCGTTTCTGAGTGCGGCAGTTTCCTCACCTCTTCAGACGGACACAATCGCTGTCTCTCATGCTTGGGCCAGGAGCATGCTGAAGCAGCGCTCGTGGATGACTCATGCGCTCATTGCGAGAGCATGACCATCGCTACACTGCGTCCGCGCCTCTCGTTCACGAGACGGCTCCCCTCGCGTACTTCCCGCGGTGAGACGGAGAGCCGCGCTGGCCCCCGTCCGAGGTGCGTAAGACCTCATCCGCTCTTGCGGGCCGGGCTTACCACGCCGCCGGGCAGGCTGCTACCGTTCTTCGGACGACTAAGGTTGCCCCACGTGCCATTGGTCAGGTGATGTTCACACTTGTGGTTCAGGAGCGACACCTCTGGCTCGACCTCGCTGAGATGACCGACGTTGACAAAGCCCACTTTCTTGACACGACCATCTTGCAGGTTGGCCTCTTCGGCGACACTGTCGAGGGCTTTGCCCAGGAGTCCTCGACAGCCCAGCAGCAGACGGAGGCAGTAGAACAGGTCCTACAGCACAGGGGGTATGCCAAGCCCCCTAGTGCCCCGCCTCAAACTGCTCATCGCCGAGGGCATTCCCCTGCGGCACCCAGATCTTCTGCTCCGTCCCCGGCCGAAGCACACAATGTTAGGCTGACACGACGTCGAGCTGGCCGCGGGTTTGGAATGCAGCCCGTTCCTCAGGGCCCGGCCATAAACACTCGTAGCTCAAAGAAGCTCAGGGTCAGTAATTTCTATTTCTCCCACCATTCCCTCTTCATGTGGAAAATCTTTCTGCCACAGAAAGTTGCTGTCCTTTCATCCAGTTTGAATCCTTTAGCTATACTGCACTATGCCCTCTCGAGGAGTGGTCATCATGGTTATTTTTAGAACTGACATGTTGCCATTGTTCAGGACTTGTACTAGATCGTATGCGTTGGATCCGATTACTGTAGCTACGGATGTGTGGAATCTTTGGCTTCGTTGTTCACATTGCTGAGAACCACTCTAGGTCAGTCCAGTAATACTCTTGTAGGTCTTCAATTTCAAGCTCCCTTTTTGCAACATCTCCGTTACGGACTGAAGTTACAGCTGCCGATAATTCGAGCCTTGGAATGGTTGTTAACCTTTTAGGAGCTACTCTGGCTTTCCTGATGATGAGTGAGCAACTGATCTTTCCTGTTACACTTACTGCTCTGAGATACATACATGCGCCGTATCAAGTTAAACTGGCATCAGCAAAGCAGTGGTGCTCATAAGACGTAACCTTATCAAAGTCTGTTGGAAGGTAGCTTCCCACCAAAGAAACCTCAGATAGTCCTAGTGTTTCCTTGCAATGTGAAATTGATGAAACATTTTTTCTATGTCACACATTATGGCTACTGGACCCTTTCTAAATCGACACGGAACTCCAACCAATGTGTTGGTCAGGTCTGGACCAGTCAAGAGGTGATCGTTTAAAGAGGTTTCTTGGAAATGTGCTGAACAATCGAAGACCACACGGATCTTCCCTGACTTATGGGGGTGGTAGACTCCATGGTGCGGAATGTACCATGCTGGTTGGTGATTAAGTTCAGCCTTTGGAACCTTTTCAGCGTCTCCTTGTGTTATGATGTCATTCATGAACTGGACATAATGTTTATAATACTGCTTGTCTCTTTTCATTTGCTGTTCTAATGAGGTGAGTCTATGAACAGCACATTGCTTGTTAACTGGTAGATGAGGTGTGTCTGTCTTGAAAGGAAGTGGGAGTTCAAAGTGGCCATCTTCCTTTTGCCTTATACCTTCCCTAACCTTGGACAAGAATAGAATATCTTCCTGAGGTCTTGCAAACAAAGTTTACTTATTTCTTCAGTTCAGATGATGAGTTTACTGCATCATCAGGCATCACTTGCCGTACTAAGGTTCTATGAACCGAGAACGGTTTGTTGTGCGTATGGTTGATTTACCTCTCCAGAGAGGATTTCTTTGGGAAGAAGGGCTTGTTGTAAGTTCCAGCCAATCAAAAGGCCTACTTCACAATCCATTGGTGGTGGAATCTTGTCAGCCAAGTGTTCCAGATGAGGCCACATTAGAGCGGTTTCTGAAGTTGGAATATGTGACTTGTTTGTCAGAATAAACTCTTGTGTAAAGACTGATGGCAGTGAAATCCTTTTCTTAAAGTTGTAACCAGCATGCGCTTCACAAGCTTCTATTACCTTACGGTTCCATCTTGACACTAACCAGTCTGGTAACTTTAACAGAATCCTCTGATTCTCATTACAGTCATTAAGAACTTCCAAGTTACAAGTTCTTCCAAGTTTAAAATCCATCCAACATCAAGGTTCTTCCTCATCGTTTGCTGCATGTCCTTCACATTGCCTTTGTGCTCTTCTAACAATGAATTCTGATTCCGATATGCAAGCATCAATTCTACCTCACTGATCTTGTTCAGGAATTTGTACTTGACGTAGCTCTTCATAAATGGCCTTTATCTCAGAACAGCTGTTTTCTATGTTCTCAATTCATTCAGCTTGAGAAGCCACTTCGAACAATATTTCCTTGCTTAGTCTTGCATGATACCTCCATTTCTTTGAGATCATTCTGTACTGATGTTGCATACCTTTTAACTTCATCTCTTGAAGTTATCTTCCTTTTTCTGTTAGAGTTCTGACTCTTTCGCTTCTTTGCAGCTGCTCTGCTTCCACAGGTCTGGAATCTGTAACTTCAAGCAGGGCAGGAGAAGTTAAATCTTTACTTCTAGCCTCTGTGTGCATGTGTGTAACGGCCATGCTGGTCTCCAGCCACTTTTTCAGTCACCCTCACTCTAGTCACGATCACCAGCACCTGCCAAACAACCAATCAAGTCATCTTCAGCACCTGCCACAGCTCCCATCAGCAATCAACCACATCACATAAAAGCACACACACCCAGTTCACCAGCGTTCAAGCTCGTACACACTCGAAGTGGACAACCTCTGCTCATACTTCATCAGAAGTGGACCTCTCATCCGTATGACTTACCTGATCTCTTACCTGCTCTTTCTCCTCAGTGTGTTTCCTGATTCCCAGTGCTCCTTGACCTTCCAGCAATCCTTGGAACTCCGTATAGATGTGGTGTGGTTGCGCTCACCTCTTCTCTCCTTCGCCATTTCCTGCTGACGACAGCCTGTAATGAAAAAGAGACTATTACTTTATGTTCAAGTTATTCTACGAATTATCTCCTGTGTACTCACCTAAGTTTCTGAATTCGTCTCAGCATCTCTGTTGTAACTTGTACATAAATAAATGTACAACTTGTACATTTGTACATACAACTTATTATTGTAAATAAACTTGTATATACTTACATCTACCTTAAGTTGTCTGTCCGCTTCATTACACAGACATCTTGAACTATCTTGAATGACAGCAGAACTAACACAACTAATGAGCTTGAATTAGATGTTAGTCTATGAATGAATATGAACTACTATGTGTTTGAACGTAGTCTTAAAGCTAATGAATGTATGAATTGTATAGAAATCAAATGTTCAAATTACAGATATTAATGGTGTATCAATATGTGAACCTTAAACTAGAATTTACAAAAGGCTTAAATTTCAACAAAATGAATATAAATCACACTGTATAATGTAATACAAACCCTTAGTTCAAAATGAATTAATAAGTCCTTTAAACTTAAGCAAGAAGGTTTTTACATCTGTATTTATGTTTAAGCTTTGCTTAAATAGTTTTCTTGCTACATTTTACAACCCCTTGAAATTTATATTTCCTTTGGCTCCCTATTACACTTTGAGACATTTAACAAAATAAACATCAGCACATTAAATTCGTCTCCAAACATGTAAGCAAAATTTAGCAAGCAGGAATGTTAGATTTAAGTTGTAATTTACAAGTTCAATCAATTCTCTAGCCTCTTTAACTTCGATAACGATCGTACTGTAGCAGAGCACTTTCTGATTTTAACTTGAATTATTGCACTTTAAACTCTGTCTAATCCTTGTTGCTTGCAATCTTTATACTGACAATGTTTATGGGGTGTGCTTATCTGATACGTTAAGTCCTCTTCAAGTCGTCACTTTCGCCGGTCTCGTTGTCTCTCCTACCCACGTCGAGCAATCGAGTTCTCACTGTGGCTCTCTTCATAACAATACAGACACAGGTTGGTTCTTCGAAACGGGCATTTATTCTTTACATCTTTGTTGTTAGTGTCATGACTTCTTTGTGTCTTTACACTTAACACCATTGCACCTTGCATCATTACTCTCTCAGAACTGTATGCATACATGAACATAGCACACACGTCAGACATTCCACGACACACAATAGTACAACACATTAAACAAATAAAGTCCCTTGTTACATCCTATGACTTTACATTGGGGTGTGTCTCTTTTTGGTGCATATGTTGTTGTGCTCTCTCTTCCTGCCTCTCTTCACCACTAACTACAACTCAGAGGTGGAGTCCAATTAGCTGATGAGCTTGCTGATGACTGCACTGGCATGATTGGTCCACTAGAGGAAATCCTTGTACATAAAGGGCAGCGTTGCAGTTTTGAAGTGTGGAGGCTTGGAGCTGGGGCAACTTCTGCTGACTTTACCTTGTTTGTGGTTAGCCGGTTGCAACAAAATGTGTTAAAAGATCTTTGATTCTCCTTTTTTGTTTTGTGTAACACAAACACATGAGTGTTTTTCTTTTTGTTTAAAATTAAGTACTATTTGTTCTTTTTTTTTTTTCTCGGAAGCCGTAGAGAGGTGGTTACCATTTTCTTTTGACTACCTTTTTTTCTTCTGTTTAAGGATAGTAAGGGAGGTAAGGTAGTATTTTATACTTTTATAGATTTATTTATTTTTTTTAGCTTAAGTGGATTGTTTTTGGGAGTTAGTGTATTTTGTTTTTTTATTTGTGTTATGTGTGAGTCCGTAGAAGAGGAAAGCTCCCTCCATTTCTCCACTATTCTTTTTTTTTTTTTTTTTTTTTTAATTATTGCTCCTACCTAGATTGGGGAGGTATGAAATAACCTCGTGGCCACTTGTCATGAAAAGAGTTCTTGGAAAAAAAAAACCCTAAAAAAACACTTATTTAAGCTTAAACATATTTTGATCGACAGAGCCTTTTTGTACCTGTCGTCAGTCCATGCGGTGAGCCACTGCACACAACTTGATCAGTGACGCACACTCATACTCAACGTCTTAAAGCGTACCAACACATGTACATTTCAAACTGAACTTCAAAGAGTTATACAAAGAAATTATTGAGCTCTTTACAAATAATTAGTTATGACACAAATAAAAGAACATTTGCATGATAGAACTTACACTTCTACACAACAGAACTTACACAAATATAGTTTGGATTGTGTAGCCTTGTTGTATTAACAAATTGTAAAGGACTGTAAATAATAAAATTAAATAAATGAATAAATTATTTATTATTGTCATTATGACAAATATAGCCAATTACCAATAATTCAATAAATCAAATTTATTTAAGAAACATAAATTATTATAATGAAAAATATGAAGGTAAATAAATTAATTTATAATTATCATCATCATCATAAAAATACTTGTTTGATAAGCTGGTGCACTAAATAACAGGTATTATGAAGCGAAATGACAGTTTTGGGGGATTTTATTTTTATTCACTGTATGGGGATACATACATAGACACACATACAGACAGAGAGAGAGAGAGAGATAAGTAGCCAGATTTCATGAGGGCCTACATATAATCAGAGTTTGTAAACAGGGATTCTGTCCTTGAACAGAATTAAAGGAATTGCTTCCCTTCATTTCTGCTGCCTCTCCACATTAACAGACTAAAGCAGATTTTTCTGCAACAAAAATGCTGACCGCTGCTGATGGACACTGAGCCCGCTTTCATCAACACATGTGGTTTGTGTACTGTGCTATTAAATAGCTAAAGCAGCTTTAAATGCACACACACACACACACACACACTAATGCTGTCATCAGACAGACTTTAGTGCCCAAATGGAGTTTTGGAGAAACTCTTCAGACAAGCACTTCCCTGCCTAACATGGTTTGCTGGTATTAGCTGGTTTAAGCTGGTCGAGCAGGTTTCCCAGCGTGATGTTCTTTTGGTTGACAAATGTTCAGAATCCATCTAAAACCATCAAATCAGGCCAGTCTAACCAGCTTTCCCAAAAGTGTAAGCGAACTATGGTAGCAAATGTTAATTTGGTGTTTCCAGAAAGTAATTATTCCAACACCACCTTAAAGCCATTAATGACAGTTTCAAACACTTTCAAACAATGGATGTACAACCAAGTTCCAGTTTTTGCAAGAAACAGTTGTGACTAGCTGGTTCCAAACAATGCATTTGAAAATACATCCCAGCTTGGCCACACTCACGCCAAGAATAATAACAATATCATTAATTATATTAGCATTCACATTCATGCACTGTAATGTTCTCATTGTTAAATATGCACACTGTACTTATGTTGTCTACCGCTTTAAATGTCTGGTCTCTTTAATGATCCTGACTGACTGTCAATGTTTTTATCGTTCAACAGCTGAAAAAAATAGCTCTGAAAGTTTTTTCAATGATAAATGCTTCTGTTGTCGATAGTGTAGAAAATTATAAAAAAAAAAATATCTGTATAGCTATAGGTATAAATTTAGGTGTAAACGCTCTAAAATAAAGATTCTTTATGTGCTTTTATGATGAAGAAACATTCGTCAAATTAATGAAGAAACATTAATATACATGGAAAATTTCCTTTGCACAAAAGATTCTTTAAAGTGACACTATTATTGGTCCCGAACAAGGTTGACATGCATGGAAGGTCAAAAAACACTTTAACTGTCTTATAATATTTATTTATTTTTGCCTTATTAGCTCAATGATTCCCAAACAATTCATTTTCCCAAAACCCTTCTTTGCATGCCACTAGCCTGAGATAATTGGTCGATTTCATTTAAAGCAGTGTTTGTGAGCTCTTAAAAATTCAAAGGTGGCACCTAGTGGCAAAGAATGAATTTGCATTTTCATTCAGACCAACACGAATATTGAGGTTTTCCAAGTTCTGCACGGGTAACAAGGGGGCAAAAATATGCTCCTATTTCATTTTAACATCAGCAAGAAATGGCTTGGCAATAATTTTA
This sequence comes from Enteromius fasciolatus, assembly GCA_032361145.1. Lineage (NCBI taxonomy): Eukaryota > Metazoa > Chordata > Actinopteri > Cypriniformes > Cyprinidae > Enteromius > Enteromius fasciolatus. Next base: position 3,596 of record JAUMHR010041854.1, on the reverse strand, counting down.
AAAAACATGAAAGGTAATAAAATTTCCATTGCACAAAATATGCTTTAAAAACAAAGGATTCTTTAAAGAACAGTTTACGTAATGGTTCAAAATGGCTCATCTATGGCATCTCTGAAAAAAAAAAAAAAGAAGAACCTTTTTGTAACCATTTTCATTATTTTCCTTCCTCATTAACAAAAGGCCTTGACTGTTCCTGCTATCGGTGGAATGAAACCCTTTTCATAATTATTCTTTCATGGACAAACTCTCAACCACTCTCGAAATGTCCAGAGATATACAGCAGCATTGATGAAGGTCTTAACCTACATGTCCGAGTCTGCTTCTGTGCTGTAATAAGGCCAGTGCAGCAACTGCTGAGCTGTTACCTTTATAGGAAGAGCATGTTAATGACTGAGGACTGCAGAAGAGCACCGCATTCACTCTCCTGCTGCTGCGCTCGCCCTGAAATGTCAGCATGTAGATGTGGCTTTCATAAAGTCTACGCTGCATCCTGTTTTTCATGCACTTGTTTTTTCTATCATTAAATGTCATCTCTGACATGCAAATAAAACGTAAGATTTTTAATATCTGGTGCTCCCTTCATCTGGAGAGCACTTTGAACTCAGCAGTAAGAGTGTGTTTTTGGGCCTCCGCCGCAGGCTGATTGGACACCCGCGCGTGGGTTCCACAGCACCGCTGAGATTCTTAAGCGCCTGTCCTTTTGTTCAAACCCACAGAGGCTAATGAGGCTGTTTCAGGATTACCACTCCACCCAGACTCACTGAACAAGCGTACAGTGTCAAACTGAAGAAAACAGCCTGTTGTGTGTGACTGATTGCAGCATCCATGGAGAGAGTCTGTGGGAGCATGAGTTTTATTTTCTTATGTGTCTGATAACATCTACTGTATCTTACTTAAGTATTGGAAGAAAGAAGAAATATGTGTTTTATACTAATACTCAATATCAATTATTCATATTAAGCATATAAAGAGTTTACATTTTCAAAATATGTTTTTTATACTGTTACCATTGTGTTAGCTACGCTGTACGTTTTTGTTATTTTTTTAACCTAGTCAAAATAACCAAACTGCATGCTGAATGGAGATTAATTTGAAAAAAAAACAAAACATGATTTTTGGGAATTGTTAAAAACTATGAGTTATCTGATTTTGCATATTAAAATACAATACAGTTTGGGGTCTATAAAATTTTATGTTTTTGAAAGACATCTGTTAGTTAGCTTACCAAGGCTGCATTTATTTATTTGATTACAAATAGAGTAAATTGTTAATATTATATTAGTATTAAAAGTAATATTGTGAAATATTTATTATTTGTACAATTTTAAAATGTCAATTATTTTGTGATGAATAAAACTTATTTTCTTTTTTAAAATTCTTAAAAAAATATAGCTTTTTTTTACTATATAGATAGTACTATATATATATATATATATATATATATTGTGTGTGTATAAAGTATTAATTTCTTATGTAATTTAAATATTATTTAAATTAAATACTATGTTAAAAACATTACTCTTTTTAGTCTTTTTCTTTAAATAAGTGGGCCATTGTGTCTTGACGAATTCTATGTAAAGGTTATTGAATGAATCAGTTAAATGAAGCTTTCACCAGAGAACAATAGAAACACCCTGTCGCAGGATGGATGGTGACACACAGAGGTCCCATATAATGCCCAGAAATCTACTGACTCTTTCTGAGACGGAACAAGAAGCTCAAGGCTTGAATTTAAATGCAGAGATTAGTGCAGCTACACATTCACATTAATGAGCCATTAAAAATCCGTTTGTTTGAGGTTAATACCTCTTAAACGTGTTTCAGAGAAGAAATTATTAAAGAACATTTACAATCACACATAACATATTATGAACCATATTAGCGCTCATCAGTCAACTGTCTAATTTAGAATTGTTTCAATTTGACATGCATAATTTTTATAAAATATTTAAAATGTGTCATTAGGAGCATATCTACCACATATACAGTAACTGTATCACATACTGGAGCTTCTTTGCTTGAAGAATGCAAAGCATCTTAAAGAAGCAGTTCACCAAAAGTGAATATTTAAGCCTTAATGTGTTATTTTTAATAACACCTTTTAACAAAATCCATAATCCATAATAACACTTCCTCCTTACTTAAAAAGTCCAACCTCTGTAGTCAGAATCATTATATCATCACGTATTTGTTTATAAGTAAATATAAATATATTATACACATATTTCTCTCCTTATTTTGATAAGATTATTTCTTTATTGCAGAAAACAATTTTATGAAAAAAGGATTTGTCGTTAAGTTAGAAGAAATGGTTTATGAGTAAAATGCATTACAAGTACACAGTTTTCACATAGTAAGATATTAATCGATGAACTGGAGTCCTTTTGATTATTGTGAGGTTTTTAACAGCTGTAAACTCTCATTCTGACGGCACCCAATCACTTCAGAGGATCCATTGGTGAGCAAATCATGCAATGCAACATTTCTCCAAATCTGTTCTGATGCAGTAACAAACTCACCTAATGTACATCTTGGATGGCCTAGTGAGTAGGTTTTCAGCAAATTGCAAAACGTTTTATAAAAACGGTGCATAGAATGCTACATTACAAATATTTTATATATTACTAAATGCCATAATACCATAACATTGTAAAATTAGAATAGTCGTTTAGTGGTTTTTTTTAAGAGCAGCACAGCCATAACATTCCCAGTAACTCCCATTTTAAATCTTCCGCTGAAAGTAGATTAGTTTGTTTTATTCACTAACGTCTCAAATCCAGAAATCTCGTGTGAATCACTCTCCCTGGATGAACACAGATCTTTGAAGCTGAATTCCCAAAACACTTAGACTTATATTTAGAGACAGACAAATATGAGAAAAAAAAACAACGAGTTGTGGAATGAGAAATGTGAATGCAAATGTCGAATGGCATGTGAGCACTCATTGCTCTTGAGTGCATCAAAGTTGCAGAGGTGTCTGTGTGCTTATGAATATTTATTTAATATGATATGATTTTTCTTCTGTAAAGGAAGCTTAGGGGGATAAAATCAGGAGGATTTTCACTGTACAAAACTTTATTATCTAACCATGCACAATTCCATGAACCATGAAGAAGTGTTCAGGTTCTGGTCATTTCTAGGCTACACTCTAATATCATTTTGCTAGTCTCCATGCATGTGCATCTGAATATTAACCAGAACAAGGTGGTGTGATCATCCTTCAGCAAGCTCAAGAGAACTCATCTTACACTTCCGTTGTTCTAACTCCACTGGCTGTCGGTTGCTGCATGCATCAAGTTCAGTACGCTTTTGTAAGTGTACATTCCCAGCAAAAGTCACTAAGTCAATGGCACCAACACAAAAGTCACAAAACCACTTTCTCAAACCTTCACTTTCACTGTACTTCAGAGATGGAAGGATCTTTCCATCTCCATCTGAAGACCCTGGAACAGCTCCATCAGAGCACTTGACTTACAACAGTTAATGCACTTACTCTTTTAACAGAAAACACATTATTCTCAGTTCCCTTGTCTGTCGTACACTACGACGTTATGTCGTATCGACAGACTGGGTCATATACTTCGGAGCCCTGATTC
>JAUMHR010041224.1:1200-12235 GCA_032361145.1 Enteromius fasciolatus | reverse complement strand
CACGGCGAACGTAGTTCCAGGCAGCTCTCTTGACCACATTACAGTTCCATATCACTTCGCATAGTTAACTGTAATAACCACACGTCCTTGCACACGCACCCCGCGGTTACACACTCACACAAAAACCTGTTGTCGTGACCGCATCACCACCTCGGGTGTGCATTATTTTTCTAATAATTCAACGGCCCGTCGTCAATTACTCCTTAATTAATGACATTAATTAGGAGTCATTTACAAGGCAGAGAGCTGAAATCATTCCAAGATTCATAGATTTAACATCTGAAAGAGAGGCGTATGCATGTTTTCTGTTTGTACGTTCATGCTATGAATCAAACGTGCGCATAGTCGAGAGATGATTGCAAGATCACATTGTGTACTTGCTTATATCAGAGCATTATCAGAAGCTTTCTCCATTAGTGTACAACTTTGGAAAGGGAACGCCCAGTTACTACCAATAACTTTGTACCAAGACAACCTTTTTAATCCAACATGTAATTGACTGTGAATGCACAGCTCATGCTACCAGTGAAAAGTGCGGTTAAATAAGGAGGTTAAATGTAAATGCTTTCACACATTGTTAATCTGGTATCTTGAGATCACTTCAGTTCTATTCAAGTTGTCTTCTTAACTATGTTAATGCAACCGTGTGTGATATTTAAGACCTACCACCTATTTTTAGCCTATGACAACAGAAAGAGAAGCTTTGCTTTGAAAGCACATGAAGCTAAGCAACAGCATCAACACACGTTACAGAGGTTTTATGAGGTCTGACAGCCAGAGTCTCACCTGGATCAGATGATGAAGAACACAGGAATACGAACTCAGCTCTGGAAATCATCAGTCCTCAGACCCTTCAGCTGGAGTCTTTCAAACAAGTGCTGGGTACAGGATGAGGACGCGCTCGCTACAGGCCTTCAGTGATACACCACTTTAAAGTTTGGGGTAAGTTTTGAACAAATATATGCATTCATTTATTTAAATTAGAAATTCATTATTTTTTTTCAAAAGAATGCAAGAGTAAATGACGTAATAGTTACAAAACTATTAATGACATAGTTACAAAAGTATAATAAATGCGGCTTTAACTTTCTAATAATCAGAGGGGAAAAAAACATGGTATCCATTAAAAACATAAAGCAGCAGTCACTTTCAACTTTTTAAGAGCAATGTGATGACCACATAATCTTGGGACTAAAAGAGTTGATGCATCTAGCAGCAACTTCTGGACATGTGCAAACATTTAAACAATTAGCACAAACGCCTGAAATGCACTGGCGCCCCCTACTGACCCCTGTCTGATGGAGCAGGAGATAAAGGGATGGTTACAGGCTTGCATCCATTTTTTTCAGTCTACATAATAAAAGTGCGGCCTCCAAGTCCAATGTTTCATTTCAAATATATATATAAAAACAGAAATAACTAGAGAATATTACAAGACACCAACACTACAGCTTTCTACTTTGACAAATTCACTAGCGATTTCTGAATGAAAATTGATTCTACACCACGTTTTTCAATGTACCAAGTATTTTATCCCTGCCATTAAAAAAATGAACTCCTTGACTCCAATAAACCAATTCAAACAGAGGGAAAGGGAAAGATTGTGTTTTATTAGTTCTTTTATTTAGTCTTGGTTTATCTGAAAGGTCAAGTCGATCCCATGCCGTGTCTCCATGAGTAGACGGGTGCTTGTTGACTTCAGGCAGAATTAACAGCAGTAGAAATCAGATTCAAGTTACATGTACTGAAGAAACAAAAGAAATGCATGAGGATGCAGACAGGAGAGAGTCAGACTCAGAGTAGATACACGAGGACATCCTGGCAACACTTTACAAAGTCTCATTTCTTAACATTAGTTATAGTAGCATGAACTAGAAATTAGCAGAATATTTGTTCATTTGCTTAACTTTATAGCCTCCTCGTTCCATGATACTGTACTTCCTATAACAATAAGAGTACTGTGCATAATTACAAGCAACTAATCTTAAACTCTACAGTAAAAACATGTTAATTAATAATGCACAATACTTGGTGTAATAAAAGTTTATATTTTATTTAGTTTATAATTTATAGCATTTATTGTTAATGTGAATGCATTTACTGTAGCTTGATTTTTAAAATGAGTTCGAACTGAACTATAGTTAACGAATGTTTAAGTAGTGTTTATTGTTAACTCATGCTAATATAAACAAATAAAACCTTATTGTAAAGTGTCACCAGAATCCCTAACTAGAGTTTCACTTCATACTCAACTGAAGGAAAACTAATGCGTCTGGCTTGTTTTGCATCTGATTTTGAGAAATGTTTTTTTCCCTCCCTTAAAACACAAAAAGCCATCCTATTCACGGCTCTATAGCAATATTTCTGCAGCAGCCTCTGAATAACAGTGAGGCGAGGTTTGCATTCATTTCCTAAAAGCCTGCAAAGCATTATAGTTATTGACCCATTGTCACACAACACCACAGACAGAGAACCTGCGGACCAAAACAACAAAAAAAACAACACGCTCAGCTGTTAAGGAAATGTTTGTGAGGTTAATTTATGATAAACACCTTGAGTTTCAACGAATGCCTCCAATAATGACCACTGAGCTCAATTACTGACAGAACAACACTGACGAGGAAATACGTGATTCGCATTGATCTTCCAGAGGAAACTCTCTCTGGCCTTATATAATCATATAAGAGTTAATTAAAAACACTTTAAAAACACAGAAAAAAAGAAAATGAGAAAAAGAAAACCCTAGAAATATAACCTACCAGTCAAAAGTCTGGAATAACTGGGATTGCTTGTCTCTTCTTCTCAACAAGACTGCATTTATTTGATGAAAAATGCAATGATATCATATTTCTGTGACCAAAGCTGAATTCTCAGCATCATTACTCCAGTCATCATTCTAATATTCAGTTATTACTGGCAGTGCTCGATTATTAATGCTGAAAACAGTGTTTGGGGCTTATTTCCATTTTTGTGGAAACTGATTTTTATTTTCCCCCTAAAAATTATTTTAGTGAGTAGCATTTATTTGGAAAAAAAAGTAGTAACTTTTCCGAAATTATAATATGTACCGTCACTTCTGATCAGTGAAATGTGCCCTTTAGCACACGTGACACTTAAGACTTCAGAATTCAGCTTTGAGCACAGAAATAAAATACATCTTACAATAAATCCACGTAGAAAACAGCTATTTTCTGTCGTAATGTTCAGTTTTTACAGTACTTTTGAACAAGCCTTGGCGAGCAGAAGAGACTCACTTTAAACATATTTAAGTCTTCATTATTCCAAACCGGTTTATGTGGTCAAACAGCTTAAGAGCAAAGGTACGAAACAAGAAATGAGAGGAAAGACAGACAGATAGTGATAAGACAGAACCAGCATTCAGACGCTGAACTCTTCTCTATGACACCATGAACGTCCCTGAGAGACAGGGAGATTTGGGAGACGGAGAGAAGGGGGTTTAGTGTTGGCCATCACATCTCACTGGTTTTCTTCCTCAGCATCTTGCACCACCGTTTTATTTTGTTCACCTAAAAAAAAAAAAAGAAAAAAAGAATGAGTCTGTTATCACAGTGGCAGCACACTTTAAGACAAACTCCACACCTACATGTTTTCAGACACACACACACACACACACAATAGTTAGAAAAGTTAAACTATTATTATTACTGATACATTTTAATATAATGAAAACAATGCAATATTTACTTTTGTCCCATGGCCCTTAATTAGGTTTGATATTTGATTTTTGATCTTTAAGTTTGATCAACCACATGACATGATAAAATGCCACTTCAGAGATCTCAATCAATCTGCTTAGACCCTACATAACACACACTCCTTTCATTGTGCACGAGTCAGCACCAGCTACTGCACTGACACAACATGCTTTAATATTCATCAATAAATTCAATTCTGAAATATGAATATATAAGAAATATGATAACATTTATAATAGATTTATGCTGTAAAAGACAAATATAAAACGAGCAAAAAATTCAATTTTTCTCTTTTTGACATTTTAGTGACGTTATTTCCATTTCTTTAGCTGTAAGAAGCATTAAAGAAAAGGGAAACCTCTTTTTAATTCTTTTGCATAAAATATTGCGTTCGTAAAAACTATAAATATATCATATCAACAATAAGACAGTTTACATTTTATCAAACAAATACTACAATCTGACTGAATAAGCCATGATGAAAGATGGTCGACCACAAAATCTATGTTAACATGTTAAGATGATGCACGTCAACCGTGAACGGCCTACACAATGAACTATTCTTCTCATTTTATTCAGTGCCATCTGTGGACGACGACTGGTGCAACTACAAACACTTCCATCAGGGTTTTTTTTTTCAATCCATCACATGTGGTGAGAAATTAGTCACAGACCCAGGAGAGAATATTAAGACTTCTGTGTGAATACAGCATCAGATGTGACACATTAGCAGACAAGAAGTGTAAATCACAAGATACTTTAGTTTATTCCTTGCAATCTTTGCTTTGGTAAGTCTATTTTAGCTTCAAAAAGCACCATGCAGAGTGAATATAGACAGACGGGTGAGGAAGAGCGCGAGGAAGCAGGAGCTGAAGGACTTAGAGGAAATGAAGCAGGTTTTATCATGGAGAACGGAGAGATAAGAGCGAACCCTGAGCATGTTAAGATGGGAAACGTATGGCAGGATTCGTCCCATCAAACTCAGATCAGTCCATTTTTAGCCCGAGAAACTGATTTAATTAAATATATAATTTAATGAATATCTTTAACACCATGGCAGTATGTATTTTCCATGACAAAAGACATACTTAAGTTATTAAATGATGAAAATTGTACACTTGAAGAAAATTATAGAAATAGAAACTAAAGGTTCATTTTTCCAACACTGTAAAATTTATTAAAAATACAAATTGAAATAACTTCTGCTATGTTTATAGATAAACAATGCATTCATTTCTAACCAAAGATGTTTTTTTTTTATTAGCTTCTAATTGTTTTGTTGTTGTATACTAGTCGCTTTTTAACAACCTAAATCATATTTGTGTTTTTAAAATTAAAATTACTAAAAGATATTTAGGTACCAGTAGGTACCATTTAGAGTATCAGCAAAACAATTTGACAATAATGCTATTCTATATTAAATTTTAGTCCCAAGATGATTTTTAAATCTTCTAAACTAGAAAAATAAACTTGAACACCATTCCAGCTTTGATTTCACAACAAAAACCGAATACGATTTCCTTAAAAGAGTAGAAATATTACAATGCAATAAAACACTTTGAATTTAATTCAAATAATAATATTGTTATTAGTTCTCCTTGTCTTCTTTAATGCATGCAGGTCTCACCATCTCCCTGTATGTCTGAGGTCCAGAGCGTCAGGTTGTCCCGTAACAGCTGCATGATGAGCGTTGAGTCCTTGTAACTGTCCTCGCTCAGCGTGTCCAGCTCCGCTATTGCATCATCAAACGCCGCCTTCGCCAACCTGACGGAGAACCGAGAGAGGTGGTTATCAACCAGGAGCTGCAGGACGAGGCATTAAAACTGATAAACACTAATATTTGTATTCATGTTTTAACAATTAACCACAACCACTAAACTCTAAAAAAAGAAACACAAAACTGAGATTTATTTTTTTCACTCCTGTCACTTTTTTATTTATTTATTTCAGTTCATTACACAATAATGCACAGTAAATAAACAGTAACTAAAAAAACAAACAAACAAAAAAAAAAAAAAACCTTTTTTGAAAATGGCTACAGATTCAGCTGATCGGATTCATGGACTGTAAGAAAGATGGACAACATCTTCACTTCCGCCGAAGAAAAATGAAGCTGCCATTGTCCCAATAGCGCTGATTTGGGACCGGAGTCTGTACAGTGGTGAATTTGGGACTGGAGTCTGCAGCAGTAGAGTGTAAAGTGGAGTCACGTCCCGCCCACATTCCCTCACGTCCCGCCCACATTCCCACTGATCTCATCACAAACACATGTCCCTCAGCCATTTTTAACTAGCCTGACTGGTCCACTTTGCTGAATGCTGTATAAGAGGTGTGTGTTAAGGTAAATACAACTACAATCTCTTCTTGAAGATCCCAAAATGTGCATTAGTGCCTTAGTTCACTCAGAGAAGCTGTCAGCCTCAGCTGTCAATCGTGACATCACACGCACTACATAACGAACTAAAACCGAACTTATTTAACTAACTTACATCAGCATGATACAATCCACATCAAATGACAAAAAACATGTCTGAAAACAAAATATTTGAAATGAAATTAGTTTGTCTTGAATTTGATGACAACAGTTATTGTCAGCCAGTGCAAACGGTAGAGAAATGTAAAGTTTAGGTGCAGTAACACTAAATGATCTGACCCCCATTGAAGAGAGGCGGTACCGTAGGACAGCAAGAATGAGAGAGTCGGGATTTAGGGGACAAGAAAATTGCTAAGATAAGAGGGAGCGAAGCCATTTAAGTATTTAAAGGCAAGGAAGAGAATTTTGAATTTAATACGGTAGGCAACTGGGAGCCAATAGAGATCATACTAAATTGGGGTTATACGAGCAGAACGTTTGGTATGAGTGAGTATTCTCCAATGAAAATTAGCTCAGTTTTGTCCATATTAAGTTTCAGAAAATTTCAGTTAAGCCAATCTTTAATGTCCTTCACACAAGCAGAGATTTAGTCAATTTGGGCAGATGGAGTAGGTGTACAAATCCTAAAGATGACATGTAGATGGAGATGAGAAGTGGTCCAAGTACTAAGCCTTGAGGAACGCCTGTAGAAAGAGTTGTGACTTCGAAACCTTACCCCTCCAAGACAACCTAAATGACCTACCTGAAGGATAAGACTTGAACCACTAGAGTGCGGTAAGCAGTAGAAGAGGACAGCAGTTTGTAAGTGTTTGGTATCTTTTCTCACCAAGACTTTAACCGTCATCGTTAGACAACAAGTTAGCATCAACCATTACACAGTTTAAGTAAAGAGAAAAGAAGTCCAACCTGCAGGCACGGTCAGGAGAATTAAGGATCTCATAGTAGAAGACGGAAAAGTTGAGTGCGAGGCCGAGCCTGATGGGATGTGTGGGCGGGAGCTCAATCATGGCAATGTCACTGGCAGCTTTATACGCCACCAAACTGTTCTCTGCTGCTTCCTTCCTGTCATTACCGGTGGCAAACTCTGCTAGGTACCTGTGGTAGTCACCCTTCCTGCAACGACACACAATAAACACCAAAATAAGTGTGTGAAAAGATTCATTATCTTTTAATTAGCTACAATGACTAGCTGGCAGAAACGTATTCGAAAACGCACAAAAGCACTACTACAGTATGCCAGCACGTTGAAATGCATACGGTGCACATTTTTAAGGTATTACAATTCTTTTTTCATTATTATGCAATACATTTTTTATTATTACACAATTTTGCAACTGATTCTGATACACTAGTCAACATTTAAAGTGGATCAGAAGATTTCATTAAAGTCATCCTAAAACCTAAACCCAAATACATCGGGACAACTTTGATTAATTGTTTTTTGATCCACTTCAAATGTTGACTACTAGGGTTGGGCGTTGTCCACCAATGTGGCATCGTACGATGTCTAATGTGAAACATCTGGGGGGTTGTTTAGTTGTAACTAAAACAGTAAGCCCCGCCCCACGACTGACAAAAATAACAGTGTTCGCGCGAGCAGGGGAGAGGAGATCGAGCGCTGGAATGATCAATGACGGATGACATATCAAGAGCGCAAGGGTTTAAAATTAGCTTGTGGGCCCCGTTTCTTCGCATGTAGATCTGTTTGGGGGTCTGTAGATCTGCGGAGGATCACGATGCTGAGTCCATCGACTATGGACGATGGCATCATCTATCGACCCATCCCTATTGACTACTATATATATACATATATGTGCAAAACATCCACGTTTTACATTATTAGTGTGTGCTTTCATAATATAAATGCCTATACATTACATCACTGGATGATTCTGTAAACAAACTGGTGAAACGTTATTTGAATCATTTCATTGAAACAAACTGTCAAAAAGAAAGAGTTCACAAAAGTACTGTATTTCCCTGTGGCTCTGGATTAGAGGTAATAACGTTATATAACAGATTCTTGCACAGACCGATTCTTTCACTTCATAAGATCTCAAAATATCATCAGAAACAGCTAATAATAATTTAATGTTACCTGATGTTTTTTTTTTTTTTAAGTCATAGTAGCCAAACCTTCTTTAGCCTACTGAAGATAAAAAGTCACTTAGATCTTGGATGGCCAGAGGGAGAGTAAATGAACAGCAAGCTTTCATTTTTCGGTTGAAATCTTTCTTTAAGCAAGCACTGGTTCTTTGTTAGGGGATATATTTTAGGGGCTCAATTTCAAAATGTACTGAAAAAACTATATTTACACGTCTGCGTTTGGCAGATGCTTAAGTCCACAACAATTAAGTGAGCATGATTAGTATGCTTCAAGGTATACGTTTAATAATTATGCACGTTTCTAGGGAATCAAATCCATGACCTACATGAAGGAATGGTGCCATGCTCTACAAAAATAAAGTCAGTTTTCATGTCATGTAACACACAGAACCTCTGCCAACTAAGAGACCCATAAAGTCCAAAATGCATGTTTATATCAAAATAACATGTTTAGTAATGCAAACAAGAAAGTGCACGCATTCAAGACTTTATAGGTGTGTTAAATGCACGGCAAGACAACATGACATGCCAACTGGGTTTATTTCTGTAGAGCAGGGCACTATTCCTTCATGTAGGCCATGGATTTGATTATCAAGAGATATGCATAATTATTAAATGTACGTGCTCACATGTACTTTGATTCATCAAACACCTACATTTTGTAATAGAACACTTTGGATTCTCCCGTGTTGGCTGAAGGAATGAGGTGTTTGTCCAGTACATCCAGTATGTCATTGCAAATAGATTTCAGCTCATTCTCAACCTGCAAAACATTAGAGGAGAAACCACAGAGTAATAACGGCATCTAGAATACTGCACGCATTCACCTTTTAACGCCATGAATATAAAAACATGCCAATTCACTCCAGATGCTCAGGAGTTCAGGCTCACCGTTTGTCTGTATTCTCTGATCATTTTGAGTTTGCCATCTCCTCCCTTGCTCTCCTCTTTCTGCTCAATGCTGCTGATGATCCTCCAGGAGGCTCGGCGGGCTCCAATCACGTTCTTATACGCCACCGATAACAGGTTTCTCTCCTCTACTGTGAGCTCTGTGTCTTTTCCTGCAATGCTCTTCATAGTCTCCACCATTTCTGAAAAACAGAAGAATCGTTGAAGAAACACTGTCAACAAAGATCTTGATCGCGAAGGGAAAAAAAAACACAAATTTAGTACATGAACTGAATGTCTGAGTGGTTTAATGAAATCTGAGCTTACTACTTCAACTTGTTAAAGTTTAAAGCAGATAGTGGTTTTTCAAATATATTTTGCAATATTTATGCATTTATCAAGTAATAGGATATCTTTATGCAGCATTAATTCCACAATCTTGTGAGTGTTTTAAGAATTTCACGTGAGGCTAAAAAAAAAAAAAAAAAGCCTGTTTTTAATAAATATTATTTAACATAACATCAATAATGCATGTTGCATAAATTATTGATTTGTGATTGATTTTGATTAAAACTTGATTATGTCGTTTAAGCTTTGTGCAAAGAAATAAATTCTCCAAGTCACGCCAGCCGTCCAGTCAAATAATGTCCCAAGGAAGTAACTTTACACGACTTGAGTTTGCTAAAAATCAATGTATACTTACCAAAAAAATAAATAAATTAGGCTCAATTTTTTTTTTTACTTAAACATTGCTTAGACTAAGATGAAGTGTTATGTTGAAATGCTTGGGGAAAAATAAATCAAATTATTAGGTTATCAAAAGACATCACTCTAACAAGCCTAACCCATCTAGTGTCAATCTCAAGAGTCCATGAAAAAAGTAAAGATCATCATTTTAAAGGTTTCTAAAAATATAGGAAATTGCACTGATTATCATATTTAATACATCACTGTAAGTGACTGAGAAACACTATTCATTGTTCAACATCAAGTGTCCAAAACACATCCAGTAAAGTAAAGAGCTGGATTCCGCTCGGTCATTATTGCATCACCTAAAACATGGAAGCAGTCTGATTTTATTCAGGAGGTAATTCGTAGCGGAATGAAAACCGCATTATGCTGCATATTCTTCAAACCGCATGCTCTCAGATCAAAGTTGCAATTAATTCTAGTAACGTCACGTTATCAGATTAACCATCCACGTTCTCAGCGGTGCGAGCACATCTCAACATTTACTTTAGTTCATTAATAACAATGCATAGGTTGGGTTGAGTTATTTTAGGCCTTTCCAGACAACAGCTCTCCTGGATTTCTCTTCCCATGTCGCCTGCGCAGACACGTGTGAACGGAGAGCGCTTAGCTTTTGGGCTCAGCACACAATTTGATTAATAATACGACATCCCTCTGTTCATTGTTGCCCCTCTGCTGTAATTTTAAAGCGTGACAACACGATTCGACAAAAATATCAACTCACCATCGTATCTCTCGGCTTGTTCTGCTAGTTTCGCCTGGTAAACCAAGTGCTCTCGATCTGCCATGGTTACCGGAGGCGGAAGAGGGAAGGTAAGAGACGCTGTTTGTTTGTATAGACGGATGCCAAATGAATAAATATGTGATATCGTGGTACTTCGTGCAGCGACAGCAGCCTAAAACCCTCGTATCCTACCGGCGACCAAATATGGCGACAGAACTCCATCCGGGAAATCCGCTCCGGGAGTCGTGCGCACTTCCTTCGCGACGGACGTGGAAACGCTTTTGCCTGATTTTTGTGACGTTCGCACTTCGTAGCAAAAAAAGTGGCAAAAAGATTAGAAAAGAAAATTGTTTTTGATTTTAATAACACATATCTGCTAGCGATTATGACAAATCAAGATATTTGTAATCCAATTATGACGTGTCATACTGTAATTTACATTCAATCTCTATTTTTCTCTCATTACATCTTATTTTT
>JAUMHR010041162.1:0-12238 GCA_032361145.1 Enteromius fasciolatus | reverse complement strand
AGAGAGAGAGAGAGAGAGAGAGAGATAGAGGGAGAGAGAGAGATAGATAGAGAGGGAGAGAGGGAGAGAGAGAGAGAGAGAGAGAGAGAGAGAGAGAGAGAGAGAGAGAGAGAGGGAGAGAGGGAGAGAGAGAGAGAGGGAGAGAGAGCGAGAGAGAGAGATAGATAGAGGGAGAGGGAGGAGACCGCTGAGAAAAGAGCAACAGAAAGAGAGAGAAGCGGACATGAAGGGCTGTGACCTCAGACAGGAGCTTCACTGTAATCCATGCTGCCAGAGAAATACATCAGCATCAGCATGAAGACATTTCATCTGTTTCTCCTGCAGAAGATCAGGGTTCGAAAAATTCAATATTTAACTTCAAAAATAACGTCAGATTAAACATTCAATGAGAATCTGTTAGGAATCTGTTCATCAGAGCTGGAGGAATGTGTCTCAGTAATGGAAGTGAATGGGTGCCGTCAGAATGAGAGTCTGATAGAAACATCAGAATAACCCCCAGCGCTCCAGTCCATCAGCGAACATCTGGAGAAGACAGAAGATCGAACTAATCCAGTGTTAAGAGTCTATAATAACTCTTCCTCCAGTGAAGACGTGTTCTGATCTGAATCAGGAGAGAAATCTGCTCAGATCAAGCAGCGTTTACTAAACAGTTTTAAACAAGCCATGGTCTGAAGTTAAAAACATCTTATTTCAACACATTTTCTGTCTTCTCCAGATGTTCACTGATGGACTGGAGCGCTGGGGATTATTCTGATGTTTTTATCAGACTCTCATTCTGACGGCACCCATTCACTTACATTACTGAGACACATTCCTCCAGATCTGATGAAGAAACAAACACTCTTAGATGGCTTGAGGGACAGTAAATGTTCAGCCATTTTCTTCGTATCCCTTAAACAGATTTAACAAACATTAAAGGGGTGGTTCATTGTAAGAAGTTTAATGCAAAAAAATGGCCGGTAGGAAATACAACTAGTTACTTCCTGGGTTAGTGACATCACAAAACCCACACATTTACATAAACCCCGCCCCCAGGAACAAAAGAGGAGATTTGCTGTCATGCCATAAAAACTAGGTTAACAAAGTCATAAATGAATCGGAAGTTCAGATCATCTCAGCTCTAATCACGAACGGTGTTCAGTTATACCGTTTATGATAAAGCAGTGTACAGTAACGGTAAAACTTTACATTTTCATGAATACAAGGGCAGCTATTGTGAAACGCTCGGTTTGAAGATCTACAGTAACACTGTCCGTTATTTCAAGGCATCCAATCCATATTCTGCAGCTTCTGCGTCTTCACTTCTACATCTCCCAGATGGTTAGAGATGAAAGCTGATTCCAGCAGGCCGAGTGCTTCTCTGGGTTACTTACGTAAGTTCTCTCATTAAAGACGCCCCCAGATGACAGACCTCACCTCCGTCTCTCACAAGAGACAAACCGTCTTCTCTAGCCTCTTCTGCTATATCTAGAAAACGTCCTCTGTTTCTATCATCTTAAGTCAAACGAGGTGAGCGTTATGTAAAGCGCATCCCGCTGAGCGTTTAATGGAAGTTATGATGATTATGGTTTAAACACAAGCTTGCCATCTTTAGTTCTCACGTACACCTCTCAGGGAAGTCTAGAGGATTGTTTATCGCTCACCAGCCGAAACGGAGTCGGACTGACATTTAGTATTTCCTAGTAAAACTATTTACAATACATTTACTTCATAAGCATAGTTTAAATCTATTAACATAATTACTGACACATAACTTTATTTGTAGTATTACTTGTGCATATTTCTCATTAATAAGTCTAAAGTGTGTGTTTATGTCACTTTTATTGAAGATTGTGTAGTATTGTCCTTTAAATGCTAAATATTTAAAGTGTAGCTGAAGTATTCTTGCAGTAGTTTCACTTTAACACAAATAAATGAATGAATGGCTTCCTTACTTTCCCATCCAGCTCTGTCTTAAAAAAAAAAAAGCTTTATTGCAGCTTCATGCATTATTTCTAGCAACATTTGAATGTGGGCAAGTTTGGGAAAAAAAAAGTTGCAATATTCTGAACAAAAAGCTGCTAAAACAACATTTTAAAGACTTGTTTTAACTATGTCTATATTACTGATCAAAGTAAACAACCATCACGGTTCCATTCTGTAATGATCTGTTCTTTTACATATGCAGATGCTTATTTCTGCTTCTTCTTCATCGTGCTTTGATTCAGAGATTCAGTAATCTCTCAGAAGATGTGTAACAGCGCCCCCTGCTGTATGACAGCGAGACACAGGAAGCTGGGAAATTCCTTCAGAGCGCTGAAGGAGTTAAGACGTGCCATCACAGTTAATCAAACTCTCTGTCCATCTGGAGCCGACTGGAGTCTGTCAGCGTCTGACGCTCGGTGAATCAGGAGCTGTTTATCATTCTGTGGCTCCAGCAGCTTCTTTCAGAGCCAGTACAGTCTCTAACACAGACAGGAGCCGAGCTAGTCCACAACACTGAAGTGTGTTTGAACTGTACAGATTTATTATGTATATATAAATACACATCCGTGTAAAAAAAGCTATGTTTATATATTAAAAATATTTGGATGTCAAAAAATTGATCACAACCTAAAATAAAAGTTTTTGCTCATGTAATATATATGTGTGCAATCTGATTACATAATTCAGATTAGGGCTGGGCCATTTGGCCTAAAATCAAAATCTCGATCGATTGAACATTTGAACTCGATTACGATTAATGAAGGATTCTTTTATTAATTTTTTTGCCCTCAGTAAATATGCTCACATATTACAAGTGAGAGATTTCTGAATGAAGGCTGCATGAGGTGATGTTAGTGTCACTAGACTAACTCTTCATTGAGAGAAGCCCCTCACATGACGCACACCGGCGTTTGCTGAGAAGCGAATTTCATGTGCAAAGTGAGCAAACTCACAACGTTCAAGCGTGATTTATATAGCGTGATTTATTCCTGCAAGTCGCTTCTGGTGTGAACGAATGATAATTTACCAGAAGATTTCCAACCGTTTTGCAGACCTCAGACTACATTCATAAGTGTTTCTTTTCTATTTCAGCCATATACTGTAAACTATAGTGTTATTATCCATTAGCGCCAAACCTTTTTAACTAAACACAACTACAAACCAAGTACTGTACACTTAGAACCACACATGAAGCTTACACTGCGTGTCTAACATACTTCACGAGCTGAAGAGCTGCTGCAGGTGATAGAAGCTGATATTTCTGATATACTCTCAAACACAGAACAGTGACGTGAACAGACACACATCTTCATAATCTCTCTCCAACCCACGCATCACCTCCTGTATTCACTTCTGTCTCGCTCTGCTGGACCCTTCATCTGCTCCAAACATCCACAGAACATTCATCTCAGATCTGCTGGTTTACCTGCACAGCACAGCTGGCCTCCGTTACACTCACCCCCCTAAACCTCACTCCCATCCGGGTCACGGCACCAATGTAACCCCCCTGGGTCCGTTACCGCCATGACTCGTCCTCGCTCCGAGTGGGGCCCGCCTCCCATGCCGGAGACCTGGGTTCGAGGACGAGTCATGGCGGTAACGGACCCAGAGGGGTTACATGTACACCGACACATTTTCATTCATTCACGAACTACACAGTACAACTGTTTATAAAAATAATAAATCTTCTACCTCAGCATCCTGTCTTTGCTCTGGGTCAGGACAGAATCTGCTCCACATCACAGGCTATACTGGCTCTGGGGTTGTAGCGGTTTATTGTGATATTGACATGTACGATTACCATTTCGTGCACATTTCTCTCCCGCGCAGCAGTGTATACGCAACTTCTTTTTCCACGTGACTGCTTAGACTCCACCCACACCCATTCAGCTCCACCCACACCCATTCAGCGGAGAAAAGGTCAGATACAGAGGCTGCAAATTCTAATCTCCCGCCGGAAAACTAATTAAAATCTGCAGTATGGGAATACTTTGGGTATCCAAAAAATGATCGCGGGGTTGTCCTTGAAGATGGATATCCAGTTTGCAAGAAATGTGGACGAAGAGTGTCCGCAAAAGGAGGAAATACATCAATCATGTTCCATATTCGCGAGCACCATCCCTCCACGAAGATAAAATTATTACAGCCGTATTATTTCTGACGCAGAGGGAATCCCGGCATCCAGTCATGTAGCTGGACAAATCAACATCGAGCTGTGCAGTCAATCAAATCACGATGTGTGTCTGTGATTATACAGCGCACAAGCGCTGCCATATACTGAATTTCTATATTCTGTGTCTCTGTATGAAAGAGCAGCGCCGCTTCGCCTAATACTGTAGATCTAGTACACACTGGAGTGCGCGTGATGCTCGTGGTTTTAAAGCGTCTGCCGTCTCACTCGCTATGAGAAGACGTGAACATCCAGAGCTGCTCTCAGAGAACACTTCATGATCATTTTATAATCTTATTAAAAACAATAATCATCAAATACACTTCCTTTTACATCCATGTTTACATCCAGCATGACCTGCACATGTTGCTCTCCCATATAAGCTTGATTTATTCTCGTCTAATATAAAGAGAAAAAGTTTCCTTATTTTGCAAAAGCTTTATTTTTAGCTTTATTTTCTATCTTATATTTCCTATTTTTGAAGCATGAAGTCAAAAGATCAGTGCAACACAAGCATTATATCACAATAAAGAAAACAGCTTCAGTAAAACTTATTTTCTAGCTGCTTCATTTATTAATAAGCAAAACATCTTTCATGTGGTGACCACAGAGAAACTCTAGATCTCCCAGTATTCTCCACACACAACTAACGTATGTAAGAGCGCCTCTAAATATAAACTAGAAGCATATGGAACGTAGGCAGCATATGGCAAAACCAGCATAGCTGAATAAAATATTAGCATCTCTTTCACTCGCCAGCGACTCTTTTCATTAAGAAATCAGTCGGGAGCCCATCAGAGACTGAGCTGTTCTATTGGCTGGATCCCTTCATCCTGACAGATCAACCCATAACCCTTCTCAACCCTTACAACACAATTACCACTGTCTGACGTCTGATCCGGATCGCGTGCTAATGACATCACACTAATATCTGATACAGTGATTCATTAGCAACACTTCTGATGTTCAGATGTATTCATATATATATATATACTTACACACAGAAAGGAAAGAAATGATTTTTCTCTATTACATACATTAATGACAATCATCCTCATCAACCTTCCTTATGTTTATAGTGATTATCTTTCTTTTTTATTTCACTACTTTTTAAATGTATATGCATTTCTAATGTACCTGGTTATAATGGCTGCTCGGTTAAAAGTTCCTCTGATAACAAAATAAATAAATGCGTGAATAGTTATTTATCAAACCTGAAATAAACGAAAAAATCTGAAAAAAAAGATGATAATAATACTACAGTGAGTAACCAATCAGAAATACTTGATATTAAATAATAGATTCAGTGATGGAGTGTAGAAGTGAAGTGTTGTTCTCGCACAGGTTTGTCTCCCATAAACCATATATGAAGGAAATATTACACTGGTTTGAATCCAAGACTAATGTAACGCAGGAGGAAAAGTGTACAACTTATCATAGAAATATGAGAGCAAATAAGCCCCCTGACCAGAGACATGCACAGGAGAACCTATTACAGAACAATCTCCACCGGACTGAACCACAGGATTTACCCATAATGCACAGTTCATCATGACAGACAGGTATGTGCTGCAGTGTGTGTATTTTTAGACCACTCCAGTGAAAGAGTGCTCTTGAGAACAGATAAAACCTGCCCATACACATACACACACATACACACACACACACACACACACACACGTACGTTTGTTTGCTATATTTGTGAGACTTGTGTGACAGGTCAGTATAAACACAATACAAGCATAACAATATTTTATGGCCCTACACCGACCCTACCACACACACACACACACACACCTTTCTGCACTTTTACTTTTTAAGATAACCTTCATTTAGCTTTTTTAATCATTTATTTCCCTTCTGAGAACCAAACAACCTCACAAACTCACAAATGTCAAGCTTTACTATCCTTTTAGAGACACTTGGTCCTCACAATATATCAAAACACACACACACACACACACATCTGCCCTTCACTGTCTGCTGGGACAGTTAACTGGTTAAGAAGTAGGCCTGGTAGAGGTTAAGCACTGCAGGGCTTTGCTCAGACGTCCTCACAGAGACACACATGCCTGCCCGATGAGAAGTGAATGAAGAGACACAGAACTCTACTGAGCAGCAGCTGCAGTCTATTCCGAGCGAGTTCTCCCAGAGGAGCTCAGGTACAGATGCACTTCCTGATCACATTCCCAGCAGAGTCAAACACATCTGTGTTTCTCACACAAGCTGTGCACAAAATTATGAAGCAAATGACCTACTGTTTGTGGAATAAGTGAGGTGTCCTCTGAGAGTCCAGTCCTGTCCGCATGGAGATGTTTCTCCTCGTCTGTTATAACCTTCACTGAATTATTTCTCGTCTCACTGGCCAGTTCACCTTTATCATGGATTTAACCTACTTAGAGCAAAATTCTGCAATTACTATCTGCTGTAAAATTCATATCTGATGACTATTATCAGAAAAAACAGCTTTCATAATGTGTCCAGAGCTCATGACCCACTGAAAAACTCACAGATGTGCTCTTAATGGATGAGCTCAGGACTCTAAAGAACACAAGTTCAGAGTAAACCAGTTCAAGACTTTTTGATGTGACAAAAAAAGGGTGATATTTACTTGAACTCACCAAACTTCAGTGTGATTTAAAGGACAGGACGAACAGAGTAGATATCATTACAGAGTGAGAATAAAACAACTCATGTTCAAACTAAATGTGTCTGTGGCAAACGTACCGAAAAATCATAATACATTGCTTCTTACACTTTTCTCAACTAAGTGAAATGACCCGTAGGTGGCGCTAAAAGCACTTTCAGCTTTACTCAAAACTGATAAATGTGAATCTGTCAATGTTTTATCACTCAAAATTGTGTTTCTAACAATTCTTTCTCTGAAGTGTAAGATGCTAACTCACAACTGCGAGAGAAAAAAAGTCTGATTTGTGAGAAAAGTCCCTTTTTTTATTATTAAGATGCAGAAACAGGCTTCTGTACTAAACTGTGAACTAAAACAAACGTGAGTTTTCTCCTTCTTTGAGCGTTTGAGTTCTCCTATCATACACAAGTGTGCTGCACTGGGTGCGCTAACGAGTGCGTTTACTACAGCAGGAAAGACAAAAGTGATACAACTGTGAAAATCTCAGTTAATGCCTGTGTTAAGGTCATACGAACGGTGTGAAAAACAGTGATTATTAATTGATAATCTGCTCTGTAAACATAACGAGTGGAAAAGAATAAAACATAGTTCACTTCAGCGGTGCTCTGCTTCATCACAGCCCAAACACAGCTTTCTGAGATGGAGTAAACCTTCTCTCTCTCGGTTACAAAGTGAACATTAGCGTTCTCATCTGAACACTCTCATGCCTGCAGCGAAAATCAGGTTCATGGTGTCCCATAGCCATGTTCATTCCCGGCCTACGGTGCTGACGTACTGCTGTTTACTGAGCGCTCTTCTCCTCATCAGCCAGAGAACATGAGTCAGAGGAAGCCCACGGGACTCAGGCCCACATTAGGACCGTTTCTGCCCTCATAACAGCAAACGAGCCAGAAACCACGGGAAGAAGAGCCCGCAGAACACACTACAGAGAACACACTACAGAGAACACACTACAGAGACGGCAGACTTCAGGGTACCGTTTTATAGCATTTCTCAGTGGATCAGTGGTCTGTGTTGGTGAATCGGTTTCACTGGTCAAGCGTGACAGACTGAGAAGAGTCCTTCAGCTTCACTTCAAAACAAACCTTCTAACCCAGGGGTCAACAAACCTGATCCTGGAGGGCAGGTGTCCTGCAGAGTTTAGCTCCAGGACCCCACTTGGTGACCCCTAGGGTTGGGCGATATATATTAGGTGAATGTGAGCTTTGCAGATAGTTAATGTTCACATACAGCTACATGACACACTGCATAATATTGGCACTTTAACAAAAACCACTGTAGTGACTGTGCTATGTGCTAACTGCTAACCACGCTTACTGTGGGAAAAGCTGACAAGCCAACCATATATTTGTGTCAAATATCAGAAATTATATACACGACAGACCTGTCCTCACAGTGTCAAACATTTCAGGTTTTACTGTTCTTGTGGGCACATAAACACACACACACACACACTTATGTCAGCCCGGTCTTCAGTGAAGGCGAGGCAGAGACACAGAGCTCTTCTGGACCGACTGTAATCATGTATTATTCATGAGACTCGTTATCATGCAGCACAGGGGCAGAGGAGAGCTTCTGTTCCTTACACATCTGCCATGATTTAGCTCATTCTAGGGTAAAAACGATAAAAATGTCAAGTGAGGCATCCATCATGTTAAAATCCCAAACAACTGATGTTTCCAAAGCGCTCCTCTGTGTGAGTCCAGTCTGCCGTGATTGGTGGATTGGTCTCATGTCTGATAAAGCAGTGCTGCTTGTGGAACAGATATTCTTCAGAGACAGCTAGTGAAGAATCAATCTGCATCGTCATTCAGACCAGAGATAATAACTCTACACATTACAGACCGCAGGAAAGATCATTTTCAGAAATACACCACGTGAAATATTATTACAGTTCAAGAAAAGGCTGTTTGCTTTTGTTGTTATTTTTGTTTACCATTTATGAACTTCTTTTATCAGTAACAGGTGGAGTGTTTATTAGTTCAGGTTTGATTAATTAGGGTCAGGGTTATTTTCAGTAAGAACAGGTGTAGTAAGGAGTCTTTCTTAGCTCTCCCGTCAACTCAGATTTATTTTTATTGTCATTCGTTGGCGTATTATATTCCACGTGAACGGTTGCATATAATTGTTGAACTTAATAAATGGAGGCATCATGAAAAATTGTTTATGTTTGGCCCGTATCATTTAGTTTTAGATTTTCTTTTTCTTAATTTAAGCGAGCGTTAAAATCACATGATCTTCAGAAATCATTTACAGTTCAACAAACATTTCTGATTATTATCTGTTTAAAACAGTTGTGCTGTTTCAATTCTTATGTAAACCATTATATCTTTTTTTCTAAATGATTTGAAGAACAGAAAGTTAATTTATTAAACATTAATAAAGACAAAAATCACACAAGGAAGTGTCGGATGACTTCATGCATATTAGTTATGCCACACTTGGTGGACAGAAATATTGCTTCTCAGCTTATCCTTTAAACACAAGAGCATAAGACTCATGTTAGGAACTACTAGAACCCCATCGTTCTATTTCTTCTCCAGTCTACAGATCACTCAACCTAGACATATATGTTTGGCTTCAAAACATTTCTGAATGATTTTAAATTCATAAAGTGGAAGTATGGACGACAGAAAAGCTGTATTCAGAGATGTTCCTTCCTCTCTGTTCCTGCGGGACACAAGCTCACACAGAAAATACACGTGGCTTAGTGAAGATTATTAAATGCGTTATTCATTCCATCCATCTGTTCCCCGAGTCGGTACACCTCTCTCATTAAACACTAGTTTGACTTGGCTCTTGTTGTTCAGGGATTCTCAGTGAAGTCCAGACGCGGGTCAGATCTTCAGCTGCCGGTCAGTGACCAGGAGACGCTCTGACTAATATAATAACAAAACACTGTACCGGGACTCAAGGAGAAGATATGGGGAGCCCAAAAAGCATTTGGACACAATTTTTCATCCCTTACTGCATGATTCACAGCAGTTCAATGAGAAATGTCCACTGAGTGGCGCTAAAACACAGGTTCAATACGTGAACCCTGGCACATTTTTATTATGTTGACGTAGGTATGTATTGCGATGGTTCAGAATGGAAATATCCGTGGACAGATCATGTTTGATTTGGTGAAGGGAATATTTCCAACCCTAAACCTACCTCAACAGTGTTAAATGCAAAACTATCATCTAAAAGGCTTTTGTTGATGCAACGGTGTCATTTCACCTTCCTTCCACACAGAACTGTTTTTACAAACCATAGTTACACTAGATTCAGCTCACAAGTACTACGCTGTGCATATTCCTTACCAGAGGAACGTTATGAAGAATACTTTCTGCACTGAACAATTATCAATCCGTTGATTTTTAAAAGGATGTTATATCACAACAGTAAAAAAAAAAAGAAGTAATTACAGAAGACTAACTGGTAACATGAACGGGTTTGAGACGTCTGGGAAGATCTCATCAAATACATGACATGACCTGTCTAAAAATAAACATCCTGATAAACATTATTATGCATGCCCCTTTTATTTCTCTGCCAATCTCACGATCCAAACAGTCAACTTCAGTTTTTGTTTAGTGACGTGTTACTAGACAATCAAATTAAGATTAAGTGTAGATTGTTTTTGTGCTCATTGTGAAGAACGCAGTGTGACGGGAGTCTGCTCACACAATAACTGCTCTCTGCTAGAAATCACTTCATAACCAAACACCAACGAAGCTCTTTCTCTTCACATTAACGTTTTATCTTTACATTGTACTTTCACAGGAGAGAAATCTAACTCATCTTACAGGAGCCGTCTTCTACCTGTACTCCAGCTCTGATAGTTCTTCAGGCGGATCTGTTCTTGGTGATGTGTGTCAGGGTGACGTAAGTAAACTCCATGATGCTTTGGCCTGAGATGCCCGTTATTCCCGTCAGCTCCTCCACGACCTGCAGCGCAAACACAACTCTCTAGAAACCCCTGAAGAACGTGATGAATGTTGAAACGCTTCACACACAGACTGAATCATGCCGTACCTTCTCCCATGTTGAGATGTGATGAATGAAGGAGGCCACAGCAATGACTCCAACTCCCAGAAGCATGAAGTCCTCGGTCACAGACACGAACCTGGCTCTGTCACAAACACACGACACGCTTCATATCCCCCTGAGACCGACGACCGATAGCTGCTCAAGGCGAAGCGTGTGATTCACGCGCCACATATATTAACCAGAGTGACCTCACCTGAAGGAGAGGTCACCGCTGAGAGGAAACGCTGGAATGAGTTACATGCGAGCTGCTGCCTAGCAACATAATAAATGTTAACTCACATGTAACTCATTCCAGCGGTTGAACCAAAAGACGGAGCGGTGAGAAATATTTTAAAGTATCAGCACTTACATTTCTGAAGCAGTTTAGATCAGGTCACTATAAACATCCCATCACACAATAGGGCTTTTCACACTGTGCTTAACCCCGGGTTATCTGCGTTCTAAACGCCGCTTTTAACCCCTGGTGTTTGCTTGTTGGTGCAGTTAAACTCACAAAACTGATTTTATATGTATTTACAATTAATAACAATATTCTCCGTATTTCTCAGAAGAGAAATCTCCATATAGATACATTTCCAGTGATTATCGTGGTCTTGACTACAGAGACCGTCTCTGCGTTTAATAAATAAAGTTTAATTCTCATCATTATACATTACCATCACTCTGTTCTCCTATTTGATAATGTTCAGTGCTTTGCTGCAATCTGTATTGTTAAAAGCGCTATAGAAATAAAAGTGATTGATTGATTGATATATATATATATATAGAGAGAGAGAGAGAGAGAGAGATACTGAACGCAAGTAAAGTGCCTAATCAGATAAAATAAAAATGTCAAAATATGAGTTAAAATTTGTTCCATAGCCATTCAGCATAATATTTATTTTTATAAAAAAAAAAAAGGATGAAAATCCTAGTGTTTTTTTTGTACAAATTAGTTTAACGATTCTTATTCTAAATATACCTGACAAGATTGTTTAACCATTTTTATATGAACCATTTGCAAAGCTGTATTGTATATTTATTTTGGTGCAAAGAACATTAATAGAGAGAAAACATGCGGGAGACTAAACATAAAAGCCTGACCTTTGCTCATGAGAAGGCCTGGAGCATCCGGTGGTGGATATGAGCAGAGCGCGGTAGATCATCTCCCTCTGCAGGTAAACAAACCTCAGAACACACACACACAGCTGATGGAGCTGAGCCACAGGAACCCTCGCTTCATTACGACCTGAGAGGAAACAACACACACACTCGTTATTCAGCACTCACACTCACTCACACACTCACTCACTCACACACTCACTCACACACTCACTCACACACTCACTCACTCACTCACTCACTCACACACTCACTCACTCACTCACTCACTCACTCACTCACTCACTCACTCACTCACTCACTCACTCACTCACTCACTC
>JAUMHR010040701.1:0-12261 GCA_032361145.1 Enteromius fasciolatus | reverse complement strand
GACGTCCTTGTCCTATGCAAGTATACTTGGCCAATAAAACTGATTCTGATTCTGAAAAAGGAGGCCAAGTCTGAGGAAAGATTCACGCAGAAACTGGCACCTTAAAATGGGAATGGTCCCTGTAACAGAAATGGTCAAGAGAGTTTGCAATTGCAGGATTTAACAGAAAAACAACACTTTTTAATCTCCATGAGCTGATATAAAATGAGTACATAGCACACTACTGTTTCCCTACTCTTGACATGGTGGCAGCCTGCTTGATATGAATCACTGCCATGGTTCCACACCACTAAATCAAGAAGAAGATGTTTTAACAATTTTCTTTTCCTATTATGTTACACCTAATTAATTTCATAAAGGCACCCCTTTGCCAATAGACTTAATTACTGCCTATTTTCTACACTTTCAGCGATAGGCGGAAATGCACACAAAAATTCGGTCTTATGTGACAAGGTGCTAATTTGGTCTATTAGGCACAGGTGCAACCGTACGTGTTCCTGCAATCCTCCTGGTGAATATAACTCCTCGGTAACACTTAGCCGCTGTTTTTCAGAGTGTGAGAAACCCAATATATTAACGCTTGTCTATTTTAGTTGGTGAAAAGTTAAGCGAACTGGAATAATTACAAAAGACCTCACATCTGCATCGGTCTATGAGGGCTTGTCAGGTGCAACATAAAATTGTCACACCAAAGGTAATGGAAAAGAAATCGAGGACATAGTGCATAGTGCCTTCCAGCTTGAATAAGCAGATATAGAATGACAGAGGTAGAGTGATGTCTGTGGGTCATATTATTTACAGTGTTGCATCAGACTCCTGGTGCATTAAATTTAAGGCTAGTGTTTTTTCATGCTCTTTAATCCTTTCAGTAATGCTAGATATAGCCTACATGCTGTTATAGCTCTGTGTCACAAACGTTTTTCTCCTTCACTGTCCTTTGTCTCAGCGGTCTGTCCGTACACACAGCCATATGGCATTCATTATTTGGATAGATGCAGCTTTCCAGCATGGACTGGAGAAATATTCCTGTATGCATCTATTCCACATGTGGTTAAGCTAGAAAGGAAGGGTGCAGCTGTTTCTCAGTTAACTTTTCGGATGGTATTCAGCATTGCTGAATTCTTAACGTTAACTTTTAGTTCACTCTTAATGGAAGCCAGACAACATGTAAGTGGTTAACGACATCCTGTCTTCTAAATGACTGCGGATTTGATTCCTTTCAGACGTGATCTGAATGATGCATCTGCTTGCTTTAATGCTGGCTCTAACCGAGAGTCATTTTTCAACATTTCTTCACAAAATACCCATATAAGCAACTGCATTTCACTTTTGCATTCTGTTTTACCGAGTAAGTGAGATTATTTTGTATTTACCTTGACAGGTTATAGAGGAAAGCAAAAAGAATGGTGGCAATCTGTGCTCTCGATCCTTCTAAAGCTGATTATCTATTGAATTTGTTATTGAATAAGTTCATTTTGTCTCTCGGTGCCAGCACATGGAGGCATGATGGGTTTGGGATCTATGAGCAAGCAAGTGGCAGCATTGATTCCTATGTGAGATATGTTTGGTGGTTTTAAGTAGAATGTCTGCTTAGAAGAAAGGGGATCAATTCACACAAAACCAAAGTTTGCTTACATACTACTATTGATAGTGTATACACTGCTTATGCTACACTCTCATAAAAAAGGTGGTACAAAATTTGTCACTGGTGTGGTACCTTTTCAAAACATACAAAATTGTAGGTATGTGCCATTTTTGACATGTACACTACAAATTTACTTTGGGATGTTGTATTATTTGTTGCAACCATTCATATTTCTTACGTTTTTGCCTAATATGTTTACATAAAATAGGTTTTTTCATTATTAAAAACCTTTTGGGTAATTGACAGTTTAACCATGACATACTGTAGATGATTCCATTTAGATGATTTTACCTTAGACGCCAATAAAGCACCTTTATTTCAAAATAGTACACAGTAAGTCAACATTATGCTGCAGAGCTTTTGGAAAGTAGTATGCTAGAATTCCATTCCGAACGCAGTCACTGAAAACACAAAAACAGCCTGTCTTCATATAGCCAACCCTCCTTCTTTGTTGTGTCTTCTCCCCCCACCATGTGGTTAATTAAGCCATTTTCTGTTGAATGGGCAAACCCAGGGAAAGATGGATGCCGGTATGGTTAAAACGCCACATAACTGGAAATTAAAGGCGAAAATCAAATGTTTCAGTGGGAAGTCTTTGGTGACGATGATCCCCCGTTGCGACTTCACGGTTTGGACATGTTGTACAGACACATCGATTTGTTCTCGCCGTCTCTGCTGAACAGTGTGAGTGCATTTACACTAGGCCGTGTCTGCAGCACACTGAGTGTGGATCTGCAGGGGTCAGGTCTAGACAAGCAGCCATGCAGACCTAACATACACTCAAATCACACCTTCCATTAGAGATGTTCAAACCTGTAACCTTCATTTTATGGTTATTTGTTATTGTTTGGTTTGAGACGCTGTGCTTTAAATTTGAGATTGGATTTGCTTATCGCTTGACACTCATCTCATGTTTTTTGAGGAAGGAAGGTGTGTACGTCATCTGATTGGCATGTTTATTTAGCGGTATGGACATAGAGGACTGCTAATACTGTAAAATGATAGCAGTGGTGCACATCCAGGAAATGTAAACACATCGCTTGCCAATGCCAAATATACACTGGTAATTTGCATACAAATAGGAGGTCAGATTTGCATATCAGGTCTAAAAGCAGCCTATTAAGCCATTCAGATGATGGGAAATGTCTCTGAATGAAATTGCACGCTCATCGTTTTCATCGACTTCTGATACTAATCAAAATAAAATGCTTTTGAATTATATATATATCTGTTTGACATAGTTCACGTACTTAACCTCACATTCTACATGCCATGTGCAAATGTTATTTTTTAGTAATTGCTTTGTGTATATGCTATAAATACCCTCTGAAAAATCTCTGACTCAGAGGTGAGGAGCAGCGTGTGCTTTGAATATACATAGAGAATATAATAGGTAAACATATTAGCTTGATAATAGAAGTATTATCAGATGGACCATACATAAGAGAACAGATGTAAAGATATTATTGTTCATTAAAATTCAGTAGAAA
The DNA here is from genome assembly GCA_032361145.1 of Enteromius fasciolatus. Taxonomy (NCBI): domain Eukaryota; kingdom Metazoa; phylum Chordata; class Actinopteri; order Cypriniformes; family Cyprinidae; genus Enteromius; species Enteromius fasciolatus. The sequence goes on along the minus strand of JAUMHR010040701.1, from coordinate 9,126 downwards.
GAAGAAACAATCCCATTTGATTCATGCACTCTCCCATTATTCTGCATATGTGGTGTTTTTAATACAAATTTTATTTGGTATTTTGTGCTTGTATTCACACAAATAATGGGTTGTTAAATTTGTAAAATTATTATTTATATTGTCTAACCTTAACATGCATTATTTTTTATAATCAATCGATCAATACAAGAGAATTTACTATGACTTATGTTTTTCCCATGAGAGCTAAAATTTTATCCCTACAAGCAGAAAGTCAAAAATGTTTGGTCCCCACAATGAGCGTTAAGGAATTGTTCACTGGATAATAAAATCCTGGTCATTATTTACAAATCAGTATGTTATTTTTTAATTGGAAAACACAATATGATTTTTTAGAAGCTCTTTTATTTGCAATAACAGTTCAAATAAACAAATAAATGGTTCATATAAGCAGATTTTCTTTGTGTTTCCTTTTTTTTTTCCACAGAAGAAAAAAATCACAGCAAAAAATTATGGTTTGGAATGACATAAGGGTGCGTAAATAATGACAGAATTGACATGAAACGATTTCTTAAAGCACAGCAATTAACTCTATGATTCTCTGGGTGAACTGTCTGATAATCAAATGTCTGATGATTTTTTTGATATGCTGATTTCTCTAAGTATCTAACTATAATCCTGTAATCCTAAATAGCAATGCCCTAACACTAACCTTCACTTTAATGTATTCCTCATTGAGTCCCATGGAGATAGAGTTAGAATTAGTGAAAGAGGGCTGTTTTGTGGTTTTGTTAACACAGGATAAGTAGCTGTTTGACTGCTATAAAGCAACGAGTGATGGCTGGAGGAAGCAACGGAATGAACATTTTCTTTCTCCTGCAAATAAATAGGGGCTGTGTTTATAATAGAATCACAATGGAATGGAAATTGTTTTTGTAGAATACCATTATCTTGGGATCTTGGCTTGTTTTGCATCTAAAAATAAAATGTGCTGATGGTGTAATCATGTGCAAAGCTGATAGTATAATTCCCCCAAAGAATGAAGAATCTCTGCAGTAAACACAGCCTGCTCAATTAATTGATTTGCACAATTAAAACATGTAGCCCAGCTATTCTTGCACCGTGGATTGTAATAACTAACTCTTGCGTAACATCAAGGTTCAATAAAATATTGTAAGCTCCAGGTACACCCGCCCCCGGTGTCTAACAATTATCATTGATTCTTCTTTCATGAAATATATTTCTCAAGCTAATATTATGTCTGCATTGCAAATTATTATTTCATTGGACACGTTTTAATTATTCAACACCAACCTCAAAGTTTTCTGCATTCGTTTCGGGGTCTCATTAGCAATTGAAAGTTTTTCAAGTCAAAGTTTTATTTCATGACCCAGAAAACAGATATTATACTGTGTTCCACTGATCTATCGGCACTCAGTGTTTATTGCTTATGAGCGAGTGAGTGTGTTTCCAACAGCGATCAACACACAGACAGATGGATGGACAGAAGGATGGATGAAACCATGGATGAATGGATACACAAAAGGATGAAGGGATAAATAGATTTTTGTAGAATGCAGAATGTCACAATTAATAAATGGTATAAATCTATATAAAACATTCGATAAGTTGCTCCAACCTGACTTTTATGCTAAACAGCTTTGTCTTAAGAACCCTTTGTTCATTAACTTGTCTTAATGTACTTTATTATTTTGTTTTTCTCTTTTTATTACCTGTAACGGTTTGGTGAATTATATTTATACAGCAAAATATTAATATCAGCTATAGTTTGGAATTCCAAATTTAAACAAAAAAAAACTGCAACTCAATACAATACTATAATCTGTATATAAACCAAATTAAGAGTCACATTAAATTGCACACCCATAAAGCCAAAAGCGTTATAATCAGTAGCCTATTATAAAATATGGATATTTTACTACCAGTGTTGGGCAGTCATGCGTTACTGTCATTTAATTACTTTTTTAGTAATTTAAGTAATTAGTATATTTTAAGAAATCATACACCTGTACTGTTTGTACTGTATAACACCTGTTTGCAGCATTGAGCAACAGAGTGCTGAAATGTGTATTCTCATGAATTACAGACATTATGAAAGATTCATTATGCGTTTATTTATTGTGTTATTTATCCGGAGGGTGTATGCTGCATTTTCCAAAAATGAATGGAGAAAAAAGTAATGTAGCTAGTATCTAATTACTAATTATTTTTGTAATGTCACAGTAACGTGATTACTTTTAAAAGGAGAAATCAGTAATTTGATTACATTTTCAGAATAACTTGCCCAACACTGTTTACTACGTCTCAGCTAACACTTGATGCAATTGTTTAATTTATTGTAGCCTACTTTTGGTACTTTATTGTAGTTTATTGTTTTTTTTTTTTAATGTCATGATGTATTCTACTTATTGACAACATAACAATGTCCATTACCATAAAAAAAACAAAAAAAAACAAAAGGCGTTATTGGCAACCTAGTTGTAATTTGATTAGTATAAGTGACCAACTGCTAGTATGGTCACAATGTTGGCAGGTTATACGATAACCAAGTTTCAGACTGCGTGTATGTTTATAGGACAACTATGTGCTAAAAGCAGAAAAGTGTTTCCTTTGTAGATCCATGAAAATGACTTAAAATGCAGTATTATATCAGGCCTGGAGATGTCACTTAAAGAAACACTTAGCAAACCCATAATACGCATGTGCATGCCGTCATTTATTTGTTGTTGAACAATTCGTGTTTTTGTCATTTTGCCTATAAATGGAGTAAAAACATGTATTTTGATTTTTCAGAAGTTTGCATTTTTTGCCCCCCAAGTAGTGTTAGGCCACAACACACACACACACATCTGGTCAGCTATCCTTGTACTCTGAATAGGTGTATTTCATACTGTAAAAAACAAGTTTCTGTCACCCTGCACCAACCCTACACCTTACAGGAAACTTTCTGCTGTTTTGCTTTCTCAAAGAAACTCATTCCGTATGATTCTAAGCTTTTGCACCCATGGGGACTCAATTTAGGTCCCCACCATGACACGAGTTCCCATGTGTCTGTGTGTAGTCAGGTCACCGGGACAAACCAAACCACACACAGAGAGTATGTTTATACTTTTATTACCCTCCAATTTCAATTCACGAAATTGTTTTAATATGATCTTACCAGAATTTGCTTTTTTGTGCTAATTAAAGCGTCAGTCACAAAATTGAAACTACCATTAAAAAAAGGTTCATAAAAAAAGAAAGAAAGATGTTTGTGTGTTTTCCCACCAAGAATGAGATGGCGCTTTGGAATACTCTGATTGGCCAGTGGTGATGACGACCCCGATGATGAGGAATTTTAACATAATCTGATTATCCCTGGTTGATTTTTACTAGGCTACAGTCTAAAAATAATTAGGATTATGGCTCATTGTAATAATTGCTGTATTATAGAAGACATAAATTATACTGGCGAATATTGGGTTTAAATAAAAATATAACGTGGGTCCATACTATCAGTACTTAACATATAGTAAAATGCTTGTGTCCTGCAGTGGTCCATCTGCAGATGTGTTCTGGCCCTTTAATAAAGTTGTGTGGCCCAGCTCTGTATGTTGGGATAACACTGCTGGAGGCTGCTCGGGAACTTCAGGAATGGCGCAAGACATGCAACTCCATCCGGGCAAAATACTGATGCAAACACCATCCACACATGCCCAGTGCTTTCAGTAAATGCTCGTTTGTCCCGTGGATCATCGCTAAAGTAGGTAATCGTATAAAGACACCATGACTGCATGATTTGTGAGAGTATTCAACAACTCGTCGCCAAAGGTTTTTTTTGCCGCTAACCAGCTCGCCTCTCCATATTGTATTTGCCAAGTAAGTGCAAAACAAGTTTGTTGTGAACACGAAATACTCGCAAACGTGGTTTTATAGGTGTTTAACGTTTGATTTCGGTGCATTTTTTTGTTTTGAGAGTTTGCAGAGAGTTCAAAAAGTGAAAGCGTTGTCACCAGAGCTAACCAGCTAGCCATCTGAGTTCAGCAGCAGTAAACCGTACACTAACCGTCTTCATCTAATAATAATAATAAGTCATCAGATATAAGTGCACAAAATGTATTTATATCTTGATTAGAAGTTAGTGCACGACTCTTAAGTTTCCCACCAGCTGTTGCTATGCAACGTAACTGTTACAGTGTCTACCCAATCATCAACATGCTGTTTTATTAAACAGTTTAGTAAACACTGCTTTCTAGTTCGTAAACATCTGACTTTTTTATTTGTTTTAACTTACAGTATTTGTTTTTCTTTCTATAGCATCATGTCGTCTATGATGCTGTAAAGTTTTACGCAGAAAAACAGTTTGGAGCCTGGCTGGAGATACACAAACACACACACACACCTGCTGCTGCTACTGCTGGAGCTTGTTTAGGGACACATCTGGATTAATCTTCCCTTTTCTGGATTGAAAAATGAAAGTGACAGTGACCTTCGGAAGAACTGGTGTTGTTGTCCCATGTAAAGAAGGATGGACAGTCCGGGATCTCATCCAACAAGCCACACAGAGATACAGAAAACTACTAGAGCAGGTGAGTGTAATACTCATTTTTTGTTGATATAAACCCACTTTATTTGCTTTATTCCACTGAACACAAAAAATAGGGATGTACAATAATCATTAGCCGATATGTCTGCGCAGTAAAGGTTCAGGTTCTGTAAATGCCATCATGTGCGTGATTTTACATTGAGCCGTATTTACTACACAGAGCCGTTCATGTTTAATGTTTTGCATTTTTCTAATTGAATATATCCTATTTTAAAATGTACTCTTGTGACATAAACAGTTTTCCATTTTTCTAATGTCACGTGATCCTTTAGAAAGCATTTCTCAGTGTTAAGGTTATGTTTAATATTTTTTTTAAAAACTTCTGGAAAGAAAGTTGTAGAAAATGTATTTATAAAGATATTTATAAAGAACAATGCCGCTTTTAATCAAATTAGTGCATCCTTGCTGAACAAGTGTTGGATAACCAAATTAAATAACAAAAAAAGTAAAATAATATTTTATCCATGACAGAATGTGTGTTTTTTTTTATTTTTAATTTTTATATATATATATATATAAATAAACTATTCTTTCAAGGCCTAAAATGTGTTTTGTATCACATCTTGTACATCTTTGAAAAAGGTTAATAATAATTCTGGGATTTAATACGCCTGTAACAGTATTCAGCATAGTGTCAGTTAATTAAGTCTCACCGTTACACAGACTGGCCAAAATCACAATGGGATTACCACACGCTACATTACGTAAGTTTTAATATTTGGTTTTACATTTAATTAGAGGATGATCAAAAATGTATGCTTTACCTTACGGGATTGAATGAACTGTAAAGACCTTATTCATTAATTTCAAACTTGTTAGTCCAAATCACGTGCTGGGAGCCTGATGGGAGCTGAAATGTCGACCTTCACTCTTATTATTGTAAAATTTAAAAGGAGTTCATAAGTGCCTTTCTCTGATGACAGGAATCTGCAAAGCTGATTTTATGAAGTCGGGGGCAGATGTGCCTTGTCCAATTTTTCTGTGTGATAAATGCAAATCAGAGTTAAAATGTGGCAATCGTTCTATCCCCTGAGCGCCGACCCTTTGCCCCCTCATCAGATGTTTCCCTCATTGCTGCTTGAGCTTCATTATTTAAATAGTAGCCTACATCAGTTTGAGTGGCACCCATTTTCACAGGCTTTCTCGAATCTCCCGTGGACCGACGGGGACGTGGATTCACCGCTCTCCCGGCACATTAGGGTTTAGGCGGGCTCCTAATAAACAATGGGCTTTTCATCCTGCATCGCTCCAGGAGCCACCAGGCTCAAATGAACCTGTAGATTGCTGCGAGACTTCCTCGCCTTACAATTTACTGCGTTATTGCTTTGTCTTTAGAGTGGTCAATTTGACTGATGGGTCTTGGTGTTTTGTAGTGATCAGACCTGGGGTTCCTGTGGCCTTGTATTGCACCCTGTCGTGGTTGAGATAGTAATATCATGCGATAGATTTGGCAGGTGACAGGAGATTGCCAGTCAGATCCGGGTATTGCTTGGTTTTAGTATGCGATCGTCGTGCGAGATCTTAACAGGCATTTACTCTTAGCTCAGACAATTTTTTATTTCGGGTGGGCACGTCCTTTCACTCAGACACGTTTATGTGCATGCCTAGCCTTTATTCGTGTGTTTGTTATTCCCATCAGCTCAGTGTTATTGGCTGTTAGTCTCAGGGGAATTGGCGCGTGGGCTTGTGACGCACACAAGGATAGATGGAGCTGTTCGAGGGATCCTGATTGGCTGCTGTCTCCAGGGCCTCATTTCCAGGACAGGGTGAATGTCTGTTGTTTAGCCCCTGCAGAGTGTCTCTGATCTGGCTCTATTCGGTCAGGGTCACAATAAGAAGTAGTGTTTGCGCAGTACTGAATATCGGACAATATTATGATGTGAAGTTAATAAGTTAACTTACAGAAACTACTGATTCGCGATTATGTGCTTAAGTGCTGCTCACACAGAAGTCAATTTCACGTGGTGAGTTCATGTGACCAACTCAAGCATGAGTGAAACGTGAACTTTTATGTGGCGAAACCCCCATTCGTAGGGATTTCTATTGGAGTGTCTAGATTTTGTTCAGGAAATTTCTCTAAGAAATTGTAAATGTGAAAGCACCTCAAGGATCAATAACACTGAATTTTGCCGCTGGATCTGTTAAAAATGCTCTAAAGTGAAATTCATACCTGATTTTTTAAAAACAAAATTGCTTTAGTGCTTCTCAGTATGTGAATTTTTGTTTTCATATGGTGTAACTAACATGCAAAGGAAAAACAACTTAAAATATAAGCTGTATTTATGAATTAGAGTAGGATTTGTTCATTTCGGTTATTTATCGTAACCGACAACCGACGCTCGTTCACCGATTATTAACTGACAACATTATCTTAAATTAGAATTGAATTCAATTAGAAAGGATAAGCGCCTGTGACCCGTTAAAAATAGTAATGTTTGTTTTCTGCGGATTTATTGTACAAGCGCAAAAACTAGCAAACAACAGAAGACGAAGAGTCACATGATCATATCTATTTCATATCATACGCCTGCAGCACATTTCCCACCAGAGAAAAAAAAAACATTATAAAGGATAAATTGTACGAGAAATATATAGCTATTTTACCTAAATAATATCAAAGATGGCAACGTCCATAAAACTAAAAGTCTTATCACTTTCTGACATGACAGGAGTCCAATCGAGGTGCGAGTTCTTTCATTCAATCTTCATTAACCGACAGCAGCTTATAAATGTGGGCGGAGAGTGGAGCATTTGAACAAAACTGACGAGATCTAATAAAACTTTCAGATGACACGCAGCTAATTTCTCCATTACTATTAAGTTACCCAAAACACACTTAAAAACACGTAACACACGGTAGATGCGCGTTTGTGCAGCAGAGCGGCTCTCTTTAGCAGTGTGTGACGTGACAGTTGTCCAGTAATGTGTTCTGAGAATGCGGTTGTGAGTCCGGATCATTTAAAAAATGCAATTTTATTTTAATTTTTTATTTTTTTTGGCAACACATTTTTATATAGGCTAGGAGTGGCGTATTTTAACAATGCAGCAAACCTTTTAAAATAATTAGGTAAAATACTGAAATAAATAAAATTACTTTTTAAACTGTTTAACTGATCTGATTAATTGGTCAAAATTCAGTTTTATCTAAATTTGATTATATTCTCGTATATATTCATATTTGTTGTTTGTTTTTCTGTATTAAATGTTGAAACAGGATCTGCCATTAAATATCCAGTGACGCTAAGGACAATAAACTCAACGCAACATTAATTATTAATAATTGACAAAATTCTTTAGCTAATATATTTTTATATTGAACTGATTTTTAATGTGTTTTTTAAAATAATGAACAGTATTGAAGATGTAAGGAAAAAAAGGTCACCCCATGACATTTTAGCACAATTAAACGTTTCTTTATTGTTACCATGAGTAACCAGGATGAATATATATTTCTAAGAACTTGTGACATTAAACATTTATTTCCTTTGTAATGCACATTTGTGGCACTGAGCCTTCATGTGTAGCCCAAGATATCAGTTTACTATCAATTGAAAAAGCACTAGTGGATGCCATTGCATCGGTATTGCAAATTTAACCAGTGGCAAAATTTTGGTATTTATCTAACCCAATCCGAATAATAGAAAGAGTGTGCATGAAACTAGTTACACAATTGAACATATTTACACACTCTCACGCAATATGATGGATAATGGTATTAGCTTTATGAATAGTACTATGCAACGCCGTAATATTAGGTTTAGTTGTGTTCCGTTTATGATTGCAAGCTCTGTAGCGCAGTATGGTTTGTCAGTACTGAGAAGGCGGTACAATCGATCTTTGTGATAGATTGTTTTCATTACTTGGTTCTTTTCCCTTTGAGACTGTATGATTCAGAGCTGCTGGTAACTAATGTCCTTCAGGTTTCCCTTGAAGTTTCATTAATAGAGTTAATAATCATAATGTTGCATTTATTCATGAATGCAGGGAGGCTTCACAAATCACGTCTCAGCGCTTTCAGCACAAAATGCAGAACAAACGGAGCATTATGTTTGCAGGAATACTAACACCCTCATCAATCAATGTGGTTTTTGAACCTTTCTCGAACTTCACGGCTCTGCCACGCCATTTAAAGCTTGAGTTCAGTGCCAAAATGTTCAATATTTGCCAGGAAGTTTTGCTGAACACGCGTGGATGATTTGGGGTTGCTGTGTCTGATAGCTTACTCATTGATTACCATAGACAAACAACAGCCAAGCTGAGCTTGTTTTGGGTGTCTTGCAAAGTCGCCTACATGCTGGAGAAAGCTCAGACAGAGTTTTGAAGGATAGAAATTCGCAAGATGTGTTTTAAGACTGTAAAAGAGCTGGGTAAATTTGAAATCAAGCAGGAGTACAGTGAATTGGTCAAGTCAAATACAGCAGGCTTTTGGTTCCATTGACAGATCATCACATGTGCAAACCCATGCTTTTTTCCCCACATTATGCCGTCTCTACTGCAAATGATAATTTAGCCTTTGGGACTTGTGATTTTTCAATTACTGG
>JAUMHR010040660.1:0-12263 GCA_032361145.1 Enteromius fasciolatus | reverse complement strand
TACCCCGTTTTGGCATCACAGTCTGAGTGACCATGTTCAGACTGAAATATCTCCAGAACTAGTTGTGCCAGGTCCATAAGAGTCCTAGTCCAGAACTGCTCTCAGCGTTGTTACTGAATTTACACCTCAATGCTGGCCCTCTACTTTTCTTTGAAACTGTTACTTTAAGGCTTTTCAGATGTCCATAGAAATCTCAATTTTCAATGTATACGCATCAAACTTGGTAAATGGTCTAATATGTACCATGTCTTTCACATCCTTTGATATCAGACAATAGAGTCTGATGGATGTTGAGATATTAAGGTCCAAAAATGGAGAAAAAAAAAACTAATTTACCGATGTTCAGAGCAATATTTCCCATGAATGACACCAGGTGTGAACATAAAACTTGTTTTTTTTTTTTTGAAAGAGCATATTGTTATTGATAAAATCAGAAAAAAATAGGATGGGGTTTTTGCCTCATTTTTCTATAATATTTTTTTTTTAAAGTTTCGTCACTGATCCTATTGTTCACTTTTGTTATTCAACTTGGTATGGGCATTTATTAATGTTCCACTTATGCAAAAAATACAAAAAACCTACTTCCAGACATGAGTCACTTTAATAATGTATACCACCAACACAAATAAATGTGTTGCATAACAGTTACTGAAAGTTGTTCATGAAAGTGTCTGAATCCACAGTTTCATTTTCTTTTATGACATAGCATCGTCCAGTGGAAGTAACTGTTACATCAATTGTCATTATGATGTGCTGGAGAAGCACCCAACAGTCATCGACCCTTTTTGGCCAAAAGTAGCCTCTAGCTGGGCCATGGGGATGCAAAAAAAGCACTTGAATGTCTTGCTCTGTGTCAGAAACGTCTCTGATGATACCAACCCACCATTGTAGATCATACACACAAGTAACATATTGCCCTGCTTTCTCAATGAATATGGATGTATTATTCACTGGATTGAGTGAAACATCAAGATTGGTACTTATGTTGCATTCCATTGAATGTCGGTAGTCGGTGAATCCGTAAGTTCACCCGATGTCCGTTGTAAATGCGTTCCATTGTTGGAAAAAATATGGATGCCTATGGATAATTCCAACCGACTTCGTCTGCACTGAACTGGCTCAGTGTGTGTTTCGGAACCCATTCCATTGCACTTTCCCAAGACTAAGACTCTTAGACCAGAAAATTTCATGGACCTGGCACAACTAGTTCTGGAGATATTTCAGTCTAAACATGGTCACTCTGTGACTTCTGTGAAAAAAGTATGCAAAGTAGAGATCAGAAATTTTGTATATGATCTATTGGGCATATTACCCATCACATGGATTTTTTTCAGGTCAGGTGGGGACCATTTGATGATTCCAGCTGGAGTGACCCATTAATGAATTTCTTATGAAAATCCTACATACTGTAAACGTTTGCACAGTAGTGTATGCATTTTTACTAAATGAATTCATGAATCCTGAAATGACAATGAACTGCAAACAAAATCACAATACATTTTTTATTTTATTTTTTAACAATTCATATCCAGTTCACATCTGCAAAGAAGTCAGGATTTATTTTGGTTAAGAAATGAACATTGTAATGCACTTTGTATTATTGTATTTAAAATGTGCTCAATGCTGCAGTAGACTTTCATTTTCAGATCTGTGCATTTTTATTTCCCTTGTCAGTAGCAGTATCATTTAATGAGCTCTGTGTGTCTGTCTATCAGACCCGGTGCAGTGGACAGCAGATCAGGTGATCCACTGGGCAGTTTGGGTTATGAAAGAGTTCGGCATTGAGGAAATGGAGGTGGGTGGCATTCACATTCCCGGCCGCCAGCTCTGTGGTTTCAGCCAGGAGGAGTTCCTCCAAAGAGTGCCCAGCGGAGAGATCCTGTGGAGCCACCTGGAGCTTCTACGCAAGTGTAAGTTTAGGAAAGAAAATGTGTGCGGTGTGTGTTCTCCCAGAAAACCTTCTCTATCACAAAATCTTTAACTTGTTTTCAATCTCTTTAATGCTCTGTGCAGATGTACTTGCAAGTCAGGATCAGGGTCAGGAAGCAACAGTCACCATTGATCAACGTGAGTATCAGTATATCCTGAATCTTGTCTGATCCTGCAGTTGCTTCTGCTCCATTTAATCAACAAAAGCACCTTTCAAAAGTACCTCCTTGAGTAACACTTTTTGTATAACCTGCACATGACTTGCTTAAAGGGCAGTTTATGTCTCTGGGCAGCACTTAAGCTTTTTGATGAAAGGAGCATGTGTTGGCCTTCTGGGTAACACAGTTTCTTGATATTCTCCAGCTGTGCAGATCATTCCCGCCCCTGTGCAGCAGGCCACACCCACAGCCATTAAGGTGATGAAGCACAACAAAACCCCCAGAGCCCCCCGAATCTCAGGAGAGGAGCGAAGCTCCCCTGGCAACCGCACAGGTACACACAAATATCATGTCTAAGAGCTCTGCTTTATCAGTAGGATCATGTTTATTTGAAAAATTAATTCATGTAAGTGGTGTAAATGTGGTTTTTAATAATACATTTGACTGTCAGTGCTATAAAATACATTTAGTTATATATCATGTTATATTGGTGATGATATCAGTAATTAATTTTAAAGTTCTGAATTACTGTTAAAGTTTGGGGCCATGAATGATGTGAATACTTTTATTCAGGAAGGGCACATTAAAATTACTTCTATATAAAACATACATAAAAATTATTTTCCTCAAAGAAAATAGAAATGTATCACAGTAGCACAGGTTTTTTCATTAGTATAAGTATTTTTGAGCACCATATTAGAAAGATTTCTGAAAGATCATGTGAGACTGAAGACTAATGCCTGCTGAAAAATCAGCTTCGCTATGACCGAAAAATGCATTTTAAATCATAAAATACTGTAATATTTTGCAATTTTATTTTTAACCAAATGAAGCCAGCTGTGCTGAGCATACATTAAGAAAATTTTTTTATTTAATGGTAGTGTACGTATTGGTGAAAACAAGAATTGTCATCTCATATGCAAAACAGTAATAAATGAGTTGTTTATGTTCTGTGTGTCCTCTCAGGTAACAACGGCCAGATTCAGCTGTGGCAGTTTCTCCTGGAGCTGCTGACAGATAAAGACTCTCGGGACTGCATTTCCTGGGTGGGAGAGGAGGGCGAGTTCAAACTCAATCAGCCTGAGCTGGTAGCTCAGAAATGGGGCCAACGCAAGAACAAACCCACCATGAACTACGAGAAGCTAAGCAGAGCTCTCAGGTGCGAGTGCATCATGTTCCCTTTAGCTGTGGTGTTTTTGGAGGGATGTAGCTAGTTATCAGGAATGACTTCATGTTAACAAGAAAACTAACTCTATCCATCAAACATGTCTTATCCAAACAGGTACTACTATGACGGAGACATGATCAGCAAAGTGCAGGGCAAGCGCTTTGTCTACAAGTTTGTGTGCGACCTGAGGACTCTGATTGGATACAGCGCAGCAGAGCTCAACAGCCTGGTGACGGAGTGCGAACAGAGGAAACTGGCCCGGGTGCAGCTGCACGGCCTCGGCCAGCCCGTCAACACAGTCACGCTGGCCACCGCCACTGGCCAGCCCGTCACCACAGTCACTCTGGCCGCAGCAGCTTTAGAGAAAGACAGTTGAGGAGGAAGTGGCTTGTTACTCCCAGCCAATCAGGAGACGCGTTTAAGATGGGAGGAATCCGGGTTAAACATTTGACTTTGGGCAGGGTGGGAAACAGCGGGTTTGTAAGCAGATGTGCGCTTTTGTTACGAGTGAGTATGTATGTCTGTGTGTCCCTAAAACGCTTTGAGAGCGAGTGTATGTGTGGATGAGAGACAAAGTATAGATGATCACGTGTGAGCTTTCAGTTTTGTACGCTTGTTCTCTGACTGCAGGGTAGCATCGGCTATATTTCCATTGTATATACTCTATGTTTTTGATAGCCACGTGGGCAGTGTATTTTGATATTTTCCATTTGTAAAGGATCTTTTCTTTTTTATTTTCGAGTGTCCAATTCCCTCAAGGTGAGGTACTTTTTACTGTCCACCAGAGGGCAATAAAGAGACAGTTGGTTTTTGATTCGCCCGAGTCTTGCATAATGCAGCAGTGATCAAACACACCCTTTGTTTTGTGCAGCAAGCAACACATCACGAGGAGTTTGTATGTACATTCAAAACTTTATTCATGGGTTACAGTGTTGTAGAAAGCTTTCCCCCTTCTAAGCCAATGGTTTGAATAGATACTGAAGGAAAAAGTCACAGAAAGAGCTTTCTTTGTTCCCTACTGACCACAGACGCTCACCTCGGAGCATCCACTAATCAGCACAACACCAGATTTTAGAGCTAAGGTAATTCTATACAGGAACATAATGAGCAGTGTGCACTGTGACATAACTGCACAATGTTTGACTCGTTTAATGGCTGTGTCTCATACAATGTATTTTACAACAATTCACAATTTCCTTCAACGTCACGGCACTTTTAAAATAACTCCTAAAGAGGTCATTTCAAAAGACTGTGTTACATTTAATATTTCATATCTACCCGTTCCTTCCTACCTGCTCTGGCCTCTAAGGTGCTATGAGATACTTCAGTGAAACAATAAAAGAGGGGAAGAAGGTGAGGTGTTTCTGTCCCAAAATGTGTTCGTGAATATCACAGACACTGGGGGGAATACAAAGAGGGGAATGTGGGACAAAAATCACACAATCCAAAAATGGTGGCTATTTCTGAAGCAAAATCCCACCACTGCTCCATACCTCCCTTCCCTAATCCCGGCCCCATACCAAATCCCGACATGGAATAAAACTTCATGAGGCAAAAAGGGCCTAGACCCTTCCCGAAAAAAAAAAAATGCAGAGTGCGTACAACGTTAACGAACCAAAATGTGGGCTAATATTACACTTCATAATACAATACATACATCTTTTTCCAGCCCCATGCAACCATTTAAGTGTGCGTGGCATGGTCCAAAAGAAAAAAAAGCACACTTTAATTAAAGCATGTCCCTGTGACAATGTAGCCAAGCAGATTTTTTTTCACTTATTTAAAATGTGATCACAAGAAGACAATAAAATGTACAATCCAGCTAAAATCTCTACATGAGAGAGAGGTCAAAGTCTGCGCCTGGATCCAGAAACCATCTCTCTGTTAAAATTGCCATGCACTATATAGATACAGCTAGTTTCTGCCTTAATTCAATACATATTACACACAAAATAAAAACAAACATTCATTTCTTATCTCTGTAAATGGTTTTACATTTTTTTTAATGTATGGATTTTTTACTATATATATTTTTTTGCTTTTTTTCCAGAAAAAAAAAACCTGAATGGAAAGTTCAACAATGGGTACATGATTCGGCATCTGGTTGTTTGCAGTTGGAGCCTCATGTAGCCAAACACAGCACCGCATCATCTGAGTGCCCAGGAAAAAGGAAGGAGGGAGGAAGGAAACGTGCAAACAAAAGAGGAGGAGATGTAAGTGCTTAAAAAGTTCTGGAGGGGAACAAAAATGCTTAAGAGAAAAAAAAAAACTATAGATGGTTAGAGGATCATGGGTAAGAAGGAAAGCACGGGCAAAGAGCTCATTCACCGCATAGTGCTGTGATGGACAGGCATGGGAGTGCACAGATGGACCCTCGTACTGACAGATGGTTGGATGGGCGGCAATGACACATCACGCTTCTGTGCAAACTGAGTGAGCGCTCGTTCGATTGGATGAAATGGTCAGGTGATGGAAGCCACTCTCATCTCCATGGTGACAGAGCTGAGCGGTAGTGTGTATGAGGGATTCTCTGTCCTGATGCAGTGGGGTGATGGTGGTGAGGGGGATCTGAAGTGGTTCTTTAGTTCTGCATCTGCTCGAAGAACTTGTAGGTGGGGTTCTCATAGCCATTCTGCTGCATCTTAGTGAGATGACGCTCTTCTGGGGTCACCGCTGCATCCACCTAACACACAAAAAGATGTTTATTTATATACTATTCGCATACATTATCTTCAACTTTTTAGATTTGATTTTTAATAGCTTTATGCCTTTAGATTGGTGACTTCAGATTGCAAATGTGGATAGAATAACCAACTAGAGACCAAACCTAGATTTTTTACTGTAATATTGTATTGTAAAACATGTTGATTTTTATTCACGTTATAATTGTTTTTTTCAAACCTGGTGTATGAATGTCCCTTGGATTGAAATACATGAAGGGAAAAATATATTTTTAAATGTTTTAAAAGTTGCTGGGGTGCGTCTGTAGCAACAGCCAAAAACAATCATGGATTTTATTAAAATGCCAAAAACCATTTGTCACGCCCCTGCACTGTGTTTGTTGTTTTTCCCAATGTGCTCCTCTTTGTTATTTACTTTACGTTCAGTCTAGTCCTTGTGTTCCTGGATGTTGTGTGAACTACCCTGCCTGTCTGTTAACCTTGGAATTAGTAAAGAATCATTATTGGATTGTATATTCGAGTCTGCCTTCGTGCTTCACCTCACACACACCGTGACACCATTAAGATATCATTAAGATATGAAGTCATGTTCCATGAAGATATTTAGTAAAAATCCTACTGTAAATATGTTCAAACTGAATTTTTGATGAGCAATATACCTTGCTAAGAACTTCATTTGACCAACTTAAAGGCAATTTTCTCAATATTTAGATTTGTTTGTTTGCCAGATATTATCCTGTCCTAACAAACTATATACATCAATGGAAGCTTTTTTATTCAGATGTATAAATCTCAATTTAAAAAAATGGTTTTGTGGTTCAGGGTGACATTTGTAGATTGTGTGATGTAGATTTTTTCCATAGGGGAAATTATTTTGAAAAATGCTGCACTCACAAAGAGCAATTTTTAGCTTATGAAATATTTTAAAACTGGAAGCAAATAACTCCCATGGCCATGGAAAGATATGAAGACTTCATTTACTAAAAGTCTATCTGAGACTTTTTCTTTTGAATTAACTTAATTTCTATCCGGCACCTATATTTTTATTCAGTCATTTCAATTTAATGGCAACGTAAAGGTTTATAGTCAGTTACCGAGTGCCTTATTTTCAAAAATGTCTGACGGTTTTTGCATCTTAAGTCTTCATGTGTTTATAGTATGTTGTGTCTCACCTCAATAACTCCATGGTGAATGGAAGTGTACTGCTTCTTCCTCAGCATGACAAGAGTGATTACGATCACGGTAGCGATGACGACCCCACCCACCATCAGCCCAATGATCGCCCCCTTATTAGAGCCCATGTCTTCTGCAAGGAACATCTGATTCAACACAAACACAATCATTACTTTTTATAATATGAAATAGATGCATATATCTCTCCAATTTGTACAAAATATCTGTGTAAACTACTGTACCAGTCTCTTGTCACGAACATCATAACCAGCGTTGTGCCTTTCCTCAATGTCCAGCCGAACCTTTGGAATCTCTGAAAACAGCCACACATATGAACATAACAATTAGATATATGATATTAAACAAAGCAATGGGTAAAAATAACATATACACACACTTACCGGGTCTCGTAGGCAGACCCCTATCAGGAATTGGACGGGCATCTACGGGTTCAACTAACAACACAAAAAAAGCTTTTCAGAAACAAGGCTGCACTTATTTATATATATAGTAAAAGCAATTATTAGCATTTAATAAAACGGTTTACTATTTAAAATGTAATTTATCCTGTGATATACAGCTACTTCGTTACTCTATATCTGTTTATGACGATCATGTAAATGGGTTGTTTTAAAGTTTGCAGTTTAGTTACAGCATTCAGTGTGCAAATGTTCACCATGGTTGTCAGTGTTGGCCTGGTTGAAGCTTTCGGGGTGGATGAAGCCTAGGCCGTCCTGCTCTGGTGGCAGGGTGTCCAAGGGGGTGGTGCTGTCAGGCAGGTCGGGCATTAGGGCATCATTCCCGTAACTCACCCTCATCTTACTCTGGAGAGACGACAACTGTTGTGTGACTTCAGCCTGATCACGCTGAATCAGCAGTGCTGGAGAAAGAAAGAACGAGAGATCTTAATCAAGGGTTTTCAACACAGGTTCAAACTGTTTAATTAGCGTTGTCAAATGATTAATCGCGATTATTTTTGTTTACATTATATATGTATGTGTAGTGTGTATTTACTATAAAGTTCAATAGTTAACATTTGCATTACTTAACATGAACTATGAGGTGAAAACGCATGATTAAATCTCTGATACGCACGGTATGATAAACCCAAGCACTGACTGCTGCGATCATTTCTAGTGATGCGCAGCAGAAACGTGCAGATCAGCTCTAACGTTTGCTGTTAAAATCAACCATCCATTCATCATATTATCATGCGCCATCAGTGGTATATTTGCTGATGCAATATCGGCCGATAAAACCGGCAAAACGCTATATCGGTTGTGCTCTATATCATATAAATATATATTTAATATATTAAAACATAACTTTTTCTTTATATACATATTTATATTTATGCATGTGTGCATATTTATACATACGTAATAAATATACACTGTACACAAAAATATACTGTGTAACCAAAAACTTTTATTTTGGATGCAATTAATCGAGCATTCATTTTAATAGCATGTTTTATTGCATTATAGAATGTTTTGTAGTAAATATAATAAGAGCTGCATTTCAAGGACGCATTAAATTTATCGAAAGTGCTGTTCTTTTGAAATTTATACTTATTTAAAAAAATCATTAAAAAAGTATTAAACATCATTGATGTAAAAAAAAAAAAACCTGTCATGTTTCTTGAACCCCAAAATCAAGGGAATTCTTTTTCAAATAAACATTTTAAAATAAATGCAGCCTTCATGATTATAAAAAAATCCTACTGACCCCAAAACTTTTGAATGGTATTGCAGGAAAGAGATAAATAGAGATAAGTTTTTATGTGCATATTTGGGTTTTTTCTTACAATTAAAATGTTGTTTTTTTCTTTTTTAAATTTTCTCCCAAAATTTTAGTGGTTCCTACTTTGAAAACGCATTCCATCCATGACTTTATAAACTGCATCGCACTCACCAACTTGGTCCTGGATTTCACTAGCCACTTGTGGCACCTTGTAGAGATACCCTAAAGATTGGTTCATGCGTTCTTCAATCACACGCAGGTGGGTCATCACCTACAGGCACAAGCAGTCAAACTGTCTGAAGTGTCAACACATTTTCTGTCTAAAGTAGGAAAGAACAGCTTGACAATCTTACAAAGGGTCGAATCTGAGAAGCCTTCTTGGGATCCACTTCTCGCACATGCTCGAAGTGTTTGAGAGTGTGCTGCCTGTCCTTCTGCTCCGCTCGTATGTACTTCTTCAACAGATTGAGGATCTGTCGAGGCTGTAAGAGACAGGACACAGGACAAAACAGGTTTTTTATGGTTTGCACTTGCCATTTATCCTTTTTCTTAATCCTAATTACTACTGTAAACACATTTGAGCAACATATGCCATTTTGTTTGTAGTTCAGCACTACAGTTTGAATACCCGAGGCTGGTCAGATTGCAGCGAGCTAAGGTAGCTTTCCAGAGCCTGGCGGCGACGGTCGTTCAGCAGAGCTTCCACTCGTGCCATGTGGGTTTCTACCAGCTGCTGTCTCTCCCCAGCCGCTTCTTTCTCCAACGCCTCCACCTTCTCCTGGAAGCGCTATAGAAACACAAGTCAACACAAAGCCAGCAGCCATTTAATCCTAAAGTATAAAAAACCGCAAGCCTTTCAATCCCCTTGACAATCCACCCTCCACTTTAATGGGAACTGTATGCTGTACTGCTAAATCTGAGCGCACTTGAACCGCAAGCCCATTAAGTGCTTTATGTAACAGATTCACAAATCGCTACATAATATGAACAATAAATTATGTTTACTCTCCACCGTTCACTGCTTATGGATCATCAGCCGACATATCTCATTCACAATTATTAAGAGCTGGGAGGCTACCTGAATTATGGTCTTCTTATCAGCACGGGGGAGATTCTTTGCCTGTCTCTCTGCCTCCTCCCATTCTCTCATCACCTGGACACAGATAAGAAAAAACCAAGGACAGAGTTGTCAAATGAATTCTAAACAATTACTAACAAAAACCTTGGTACTACCATGGTACTTCTTGGATATGTAAAATGCTATATGATAATGTATTGTTGAAAACCAATGTATTAATAAATGTATAACTAAATATATTAAAGAGCAGGTCATATGGTATTTTAAAGCGTCCTAGTCTTCTGTTGGAGTCCCCTACAACAGGTTTAAATGCATTCTAAGGCCAGAAAACATTGTAATTTTCTTAGAATATGCATTTAACATTAACAAAATTTTGCAATGATTTTGAAACGGTTTGAAAAGATCTGTAAACCCCTCCCTTACATAAGCCAACTCTGCTGATTGGTCAGTTGGCCAAGTCTGTTTTAATTGGTCACCACAAAAAAAAAACGTGAGATATTTGGCATGCTAAATATTTGGACCTGTCGGCGTTTAAAAATCATGCCGTGTTAAATGTGTTCTGACTGAATAACATTGGTGATTGCCTACAGCCAATGAGAAAGCAACATCCAGGGCAGCGGGATGTAGGGGGAGGAGTTATGAAAGTATAGAAGGTAATTATCCTCCTCCATAATCTTATTTCTTGCACATGCAGTTTCTATGGCAAGCTTATTTTATTATCCGCGACTACTTTAAAAATCATGCAGTCTGAACTCGGCGTTAGGCAATAAATACAAAACACACTTGTTTTTACAGCTTCTTCTTGACATGATGTATGCTGTTGGTGGGCAGATCAGACTTCGTTTGTATTTCGCAGGCAGGCGGGGATTATGCAAATATGTTACCTTGTGATGATGTATTGTAATGTAATGACTCGTTAAGACAATTCTGAGTTGACTATTTCTTCTAAGAGACAATATCTTTCCTTATCATGCACTTTTCTCATTAAGAACTTTGCAGACCATTTACATCGAAGGACAGCTACATTATAAACTGTAAATAGGATATTTTTTTGGAAAACCCATATGACCTGCTCTTTCATACTTTAAAATTCATATTTAATTGAAATATATAAATTTCATATTTTAAAATACAATATTTAACTTTTTTATAAAATCAAAAATGTAGTCAAGTTCTAAACAAATAGTTGATCGATTTGAACAAACTTTCAGTTTCAAAACACTGATTTAGCTATTTTTGATCGTTTTTTTTGTTTCTTGTTTAAAAAAAAAAGTATTTTTGATGTGATTACTTATTTGACAGCTCTCATAGACAGATATTAATTAAAATTAATTTCTAATTCTAAAATAAAAAATTTACTCCTGCTACTCAAACTCTGATTTAGCTTTTTATTTAGACAACAACATTACTAAAACTGTTCACGGGAATCCATCTTTTATTTTTAGGCTTCAAATAACACATTATACATAACTGGATAAAGGCAGCTATTTATTGCTAACAATTAATACAAACTGTTGTGCAAATTAATTAAAAAATGATTAAAAATGATGTTAATTTAGTGAAAAATGGTGTGGAAAACAAGCTTTGATTATTTGAACTAAACTTTGTTATTTCCTGCAAAACCCTTTTTAAATCTACAACTTTAGGACGAAATGATGATGACTGAAAACAAATCACCATTAAAACACGCTTATATACATAAAAACACATATACATGGAAATATATACATATACATCCTTTCAAATGTTTTAGCGCTATTGCCCAGCCCTATTTTTGTAAAAGAACTTTGAGCCACTGCAGATGTACTGCTCTACTCAGGTTCCCACCTCTGACATTTTCTCTCTGTGTTTGGCCTCCAGGCTCTCCTTAGCCTTCTGGAAGCGGGTGTGCTCATTTGTATCTTCCGGAGCTTCCAGGTAACGATCCACGGCATCAGCAGGGCTCGGAGCCATGGTCGGCACTAGAGAAAGTAAGAAGTCTTGTTCAGTGGCAGCCAAAATCCCCCCCGCCTGATATATATGAGCCAGAGAATCTTCCTTACGGCAAAGAGAGCAAAGACTCCTGGGAAAGAACAGCTAGTTCAGGTGCAGGTTAAAAATGGTTAGCAAAGACAGAAACATTTATGTGAGATTGCTTTTGCCAAAGATTGCTATATTACATATTTTAAGTGCACTCAGAGAGTTAAAAGAGCTTTCATGCTGGAAAATCATCCAGTACGGTACATCTGTGTACAGTGACTCCAAAAGGTATTTAGACACTTAAAGGGATAGTTCACCCAAAAATGAAAATTTGATGTTTATTTACTTACCCCCATGGCATCCAAGATGTAGGT
>JAUMHR010040630.1:0-12266 GCA_032361145.1 Enteromius fasciolatus | reverse complement strand
GAATGGGATGGCACTTCAGTTCATAGAATGAGTAAAGGCAGGTGAGCGAATACTTTTGGTAATATAGTGTATGTCTAGAGACTGATGGAGGTAGTCTCGGAAGATTTCGGATTTTGTGCGAAGTTTTGAAATACGGATGGTGCATTGACCATACAGCATCACAAGATATTCTTAGTGATTGTCTAAGGGGCTTTCAGTCGATGTAGTGCACAGTACAACTGGGGTTGAGGTAGTCAGAGGTAAACTGGGAAAGCATTCGGGCCAACAATAAGAACCCCATTTCAGTATCTCCCTGTCCACCAAGAGAGAACAGCTCCTCCTTATGGCATTGTCCAGTTTGTAGAAACAGAGGACCTGCCCATCGTTGTACACGGTGTTAGTTAGGGGCAGTGACTGTGACAATTACATGACGCATTTTTATTAGCATGCCAGTAAGCATATATAGGCTACAGATAAGTGCTGTGAAACAATTAATCACATCCAAAATATAAGTTTTTGTTTCCACAATATATGTGTGTACTGTGTGTTATGTATATATAAAAGCACATACATACAGTAAATATTTTAAAAAAAATATTTACCTGTATTTATATATATATATATGTATATAGTAAGGTATTATACATGATACATTTGTTTTTCAAAAGTTGTAAATAATAGCATTTATTTCAAATCGTCTGTAACAATTATTATATTACTGCCATTTACAATCAATTTAAAGCATGCTTGCTGAATAAAAATACAAATTTTATTTCATTAAAAATAAATACACACACATAAAATTTAACTGATACCTAATTTTTGAACAATAATGTAACAGCAATTAAACAACAAAAAGAAAAGCTGTGTTTCCATCAGTACACTGTATGTGGCCTGGAGGCTGAACTTGACCTGGCCTCCAACATTTTCACATTAAAAACATGCTCTAAAATACATCACATTATAGAAATAAATGACTTACAGATTATAGACTAATAAACATTCTTTATCGCACAACGTATATTGTACAAACTGAAAAAAATATATATATATGACTTAATTATTCTACACCTTCCATGGTTCTCTAAGACTAAATGTTGATTATCCCAAAGGAACAATTCTCTTCTTGAATCCCAAACCCTCTCATCTCTTCGTCTCTTTCCATCATGTCCACATCACCACACACACATTTGCTCTTGATTCTTAGCGAAATTATATTTTGATTGAAGGTAATTTGAGGCAAGACTGAAAGTGATGTGTAGGAGTGAAAAATTGTCTTTTTTTTTTTAGTTTTTATGAACAGTAAGATTCGAGGCAGGCATGTTTATACGAAGAGACTGCAAAAAACATAATTGCTCTGCATGTACAGCCTTTACAGAAGTTAATGAATTTGTGTAATATTGTTCAAATACCAAACATGGATGCTTATGCGTGCTAAAGTAAGGGTTCCTAAAATGGAAACACATTAACTATACAAAATAAAAAGGCAACATAGTGGCTTTACGCTTTGATCACACTCCATATAATGTTAGATATGTTCTATCATATAATGATAGCTAGAACGATGGATGGATAGACAAAATAGACAGATCGAACGATAGAGAGATAGACAAAATTAACAGATCGAACAATAGATAGATAGATAGATAGAACAGGTCAATAGAACAATAGAAGGACATCATGATGGAATGATAGCTAGAACAATACAACGACAGAACAACAGAATGATAGATAGACAGATCGAATGATAGATAGATAGAACAATAGAAGGATACAACGATAGAATGATAGCTAGAACGCATAGATAGATAGATCTATTCACTGCTGAATCATGGCTCCACTGAGTGCAAATGTGGTCAGATTCTAGCAGTCAGCTGTATATCTAGTGTGTGTAGTCCAGGCGGTCCAAGTCTGACGAGACTCAACACAAACTCAGAAAGGCTCCGTCACACACTCTGCTCGGGTCACTGCTGTTGCCCAAAGCAACGACAGGCAGCAAAACACACCCCGCACTGTCAAACAGACACATCTGAACGCTGAGAGGTGGACTGACTAACAGGCCTATTCCACAGCTCAGTGCTCCAAAACACACACACAGTCCAGTGTAGCTACATGTGACATGCAATCTGATTATACATCCAGCACTGAAACAAACCCCAATGTGCAAACAGAACTCAGGCAGTATATTTCTGTACATTATGTTGTCAGATTTTCTTAAAAGCATGTTTCATCTTCAGAGTACAAAAAGGTTTTAGCATTTATTAATTTAGCAGACAACAATGCAACTTTATTTATCAACATTATTTCTCACAAATGCTATTAATCCTCATAATTGTGACATTACATCTATCAGAGTGTGCCTATTTCTCACAAGTACAGCTTTATTTAATCTCCAATTATGATTTATTTTTGAATAAAAAGTGGAAAAAGCTTCCGAACTCTGCTGTTACTTAATGCAATCCAAATGTAAAATGCATCTAATACATCTAATGGACAACAGAAAACCCCAAGAATGTCTTGTGGATTATTATGATGTTTTTATCAGCTGTTTTGACTCATTCTGACGGCACCCATTCACTACAAAGGATCCATCGGTGAGAAAGTGATGTAATGCTAATTCTCCAAATTTTTTCCAGTGAATAAACTTACCTATATCATCATATATGTCCTGAGGGTGAGTACTACTCACTAATTTTAACCTAACTGAAGCAGCTTACATGCAAACGGAGTAACTAAGAAAATTTTATTGTGACATTAACACTTACATGTAAGTATATATAAAGTTGCAAAACAAGTGTCAATAAACAAATGACCATTTGGCAGATACCTGCTGATTCACATGGCTGTCAATCACTCTCAGGACCCCTAGGAGTGGCTGACAGCGGGAGAGGGGTGGGATCGATGACTTGAGCTGATACAGAGTAATTAGCTAAATCACAGGAATCAAAATGACTATTGAACGAGTGCGTATCTGTCTGACCACAAAAAGAGTGTGAGAGTCTTTAAAACACCTCACACCTAGAGACAGGCTGTCAGATGTAATCGGTCAGCGGCTAGTTTTCATGTTTGATTTGATTTCTACAGAAGGAGCCAGAGAACTGAGTTACACGTTTAAGACCTCGTTCTGCTGTTGGTCTCAAGACGCCTAATGAGTCGTGCTTGAATTCTGATGAATACTCTCTACTGATGCTTTAATGTACTTCATATGTTCTGTATTGAAATATTATGCCATTTTTGCTTCTTGGGTCAAGACACACCAGATAAGAATCACTGCCCTGTAACAAATACATACTATTTATTTTATAAACTATTTATTATTTTATATACATTACTGTATAAAGCAGATTTTTGCATTTTGGGGTACAATCATTGATGTATATAATATATATATATACACAGTGGGGCAATAAAGTAATCAGTCAGCCACCAATTGTGCAAGTCCTCCTACTTAAAATAATAAGAGAGGCCTGCAATTTTTATCATACAGTAGGTATACCTCAACTATGAGAGACGAAATAAAAAAAAAATCCAGAAAATCTGATTGTAGGGTTTTTTTTTTATTATTAATTGGTCAATTCATCTTTAAAATAAGTATTTGGTCACCTACAAACAAGCAAGATTTCTGCCTCTCACAGACCTGTAACCTCTTCTTTAAAAGGCTCCTCTGTCCTTCACTCATTGCCTGTATTAACGGCATCTGTTTGAACTCGTTATCAGTATAAAAGACACCTGTCCACAACCTCAAACAGTCACACTCCAAACTCCACTATGGCCAAGACCAAAGAGCTGTCAAAGGGCAGCAGAAACAAAATTGTAGACCTGC
Source organism: Enteromius fasciolatus (assembly GCA_032361145.1). NCBI lineage: Eukaryota > Metazoa > Chordata > Actinopteri > Cypriniformes > Cyprinidae > Enteromius > Enteromius fasciolatus. The sequence continues at coordinate 8,464 of JAUMHR010040630.1, read as the reverse complement.
TGGGAAGACTGAATCTGCAATAGGTAAGCAGCTTGCTGTGAAGAAATCAACGTGGGAGCAATTATTAGAGAATGGAAGACACACAAGACCACTAATAATCTCCCTCAGTCTGGGGCTCCGCCCAAGATCTCACCCCGTGGGGTCAAAATGATCACAAGAACTGTGAGCAAAAATCCCAGAATCACACGGGGGACCTGGTGAATGACCTGCAGAGAGCTGGGACCAAAGTAACAAAGGCTATCTTCAGTAACACACTGCGCTACCAGGGACTCAAATCCTGCAGTGCCAGACGTGTCCCCCTGCTTAAGCCAGTACATGTCCAGGCCCATCTGAAGTTTGCTAGAGAGCATTGGGATAGTCCAGAAGAGGATTGGGAGAATGTCATATGGTCAGATTAAACCAAAATAGAACTTTTTTGGTAAAAAATCAACTTGTTGTGTTTGGAGGAGAAAGAATGCTGAGTTGCAGAATGTTTTTCTGGCAGGGATAAGGACGACTGATCCGTGTAAACGAAAGGATGAATGTATTGTGGGATTTTGAGTAAAAAACCTCCTTCCATCAGCAAGTACATTGAAGATGAAATGTGGCTGGGTCTTTCAGCATGACAATGATCCGAAAAACACACCACCCGGGCAACAAAGGAGTGCACCTATGATGAAAATTACAGTCCTCTCTCATCTTTTTGAGTGGGAGAACTTGCACAATTGGTGGCTGACTAAATACTTTTTGCCCAATTGTACATATTTTTATTTACGCATGTTTGTGTGTATTCAAAAGGTTTTTATAAATACTTTTTTTCAGCAAGGATGCATTTTAATGAAATAAAATCTTTTTAAAAGTAACAGAATATACATTTTTAATTATTCTACTATTATAAATATACCTAATATTTATGTTATTTATTAATGTATAAAAGTTGCAAAATATTTCCAAATTAATAATAATAATAATTTTAAAAAGAAAAAAGAAAGCTATAACCATTTAAACAGAAAATATATGCCAGTGAAGACTGAAGTAATGATGCTGAAAATTCAGCGTTGCATCACAGGAATAAATAACATTTTAAAATATATTAAAATACAAAAGAGTTATTTTAAATGGTAATAATATTTATTGTTTTTACTGTATTTTTAATTAAATTAATGCAGCCTTGGTGTGCTAAACCATTAAAAAAAATATACTGCTATAATATTTTGTATCTTGTATAAAATAAACAAGACTTTCTACAGTACATTGTAAAGAAGAATTAAAAAAAAAATCTTTCTGAAAAAGCCATTATAACATAACTGAAACATAATTTGAAAGTCACAAAATTACAGATAACATTTTATCCTCCACAGACACGACATGGGCCTGTTAGTACTTGTTGTCCATCAAATTTCCTTTGGTCCACTCCAGCAGTTAACGCAGTGGTACATAAAAAATTACCCTCACCCACCGAGAGGCCGCGTGTAGTCAGCCATTACTGTTTAACTAAAAAAAAATCAGCTTCCATCTCCGTACCCCCTGTGTACCCCATCTCTAAACTACAGCAGCGGCAGTGAGCAAGACACACAGGCAGTAATGAAGCGCCATGTCATGTGGAGATGTAATTACCTCACTCTCCTGCTGGGTGTGCACTTCCTGGGTGAGAGGAAAGATGAATCGCCGAAGTGGGAAAGCGCTGAACCCTCAAAAGTTTAATTCACCCAGCGCAGCGCCTCGCTCCTCTCCTCCCCTCCCGTCCTGCTGGCTGCTTTGGGGAGGGTAATGGTTTGGGCAGGCATTTAGCTAGCTGATAAATGATGAGTGTAGTTTTTGGTGCTCAGGATCCAGGAGATGTGTTTGTTCTGTACTCCTCCGTTTATGTGTGTGTGTGTGTGTGTGCATGCTCAAACTGCATGCTGGGAGTTATTGAGTCACAGCACATGGAGAGACACAAAAAGGAGGCGGAGGGGGGAAACAGAAGGGTGGAAGAAGGGGTCAACAAAGAGCAAAAATTAGAAAATGACAAGTGAAATAGATGATATGAATGGAAATAAAAAAGTAAGACTTACCATTTCCACTAAGAAAATAGTAAACCGCTCTCAAAACTGGCTTACTTTGCTTTGACTTGAGATCCAAGTGACTGGAACGGACTACTATACTCCATGACCTGACTAAAATCAAGCATAGTACATAATTTATCATATAACAAATCTTAAAATATAATCTTACACATTGTAAAGGAATGTATTGGAAATAAGCTGGTGAAATGCTATTCCACTACGGGACTCAGGAGACTCATGTCTCATGATTGTTCTACCCTTTATATATGTTCACTTCAGTGAAATGGCACATAAATGGCACATAAAATGGCACGACTAAACATATGCACGTAGCCTAACTAACATGCATCAATTATGCACATTCTATAAGAATATGATAACAATCAGACATACAGAGGCGACATTACCACAATAACAGGAAAAGGAAAGGTAAATTAACTAGCATTATTTTGCTGATGATATTAAAACGTAAAACCATCAATATATAAAATTCCATTCCATATATATATATATATATACATATACATATATATATATATATATATATATAAATTAAATTTTATATAATTTCAGTTATAATCACAGTTTAAATTGTAAATATATATTAAGAAATATAAATTTAAGAAATGCACAATTATATCATTTAAAAATTTATTGACAATATTTTACTTAAAATTCATACAATTAATACATGTAAAAAGTAATTGTATCCTTTGTTTTTTACTTTGTACCTTTTCTACCTTTGTAATAAATGCATATTTATATGTACATGCTGTATTTTGAAATAATAATAAAAACATTTCACTTATATTTAAATAGTCATAAAATATGTGTTAAATAATGTAAATAATAAATAAATTAAATTAAAATAAATAAATTCAAAGCTAAATTAAAGAAACAGACTGGATGGCAACTAAGGGCATGCTACATTGGACACTTTATTTGTTTTGTGTAATCTATCTATCTTCATTTGCATTTAGTTCTGAAAACTGTATTTAGTGAGGACACTAGGTAAACAAGTTTAAGGTTTCAGAGCCAGAACCAGCATTTTTCTGGCAGCAATGCACTGAATGGTTTCAGGTTGAGTGCTGGCGCCTGCAAAAAAGAGGTAAAAGAGAAAAGAAGACAGATAAAAGAGAAGTGTAAAAAAGAGAGAGAGAGAGGTGGGGGGTTATCGGGCCAGTGGGTGGAGATCAATTTCCCAACAGCCTATCAGTCAAACAGCTCTACCCTATTCTGCTGATTGCACACTTTCAGCTCAAGTCAACCCATTTCCAACTTCCAAGTGTGTGTGAGCTGGGCACTCATAACTACAGGTCTGCAGCGAGCGTGGATCTGTCACGATGCTTTATTTCCTGAGCCGGTTAGCCAAGAAAGGGACAGTGAGAGAGAAAGAGAGAGAGGGAGCTCTCAGGTGAGGGGAACCCGGTCCGCCAGCGTTCGCTCTGGGAGAGGGAGGTGGCAGAAAGCCGGTTGTGTCAATGCATTATGCATTAGAGTCTGCGCTCAACTGACAGCCCCTCTGCCGCCCTCGGCTCTAACAGGGCCGCCGCTAATCAAAGACGACACATCCGAATGTCCAGACACACACACACACAAATTTACTAATCAAAAAGTGTATTTCCTAGAGGCTGTCTCCCAGGAGAAATCCGGTGGGGAGAAATTGGAATAATTTATTAGCTTACAAGTTTTGGTTGACAGTTAGCCCGGGGCTATTTATCTCAGTAATAGAGAACGTCTCCAATGTGGCAAAATTGACCAAATCAAACAGCTTTGATCAGAAAATGAATCTGGCAAGCTTGTCTGTCTTCACGCACCCCTCGAGAAAAGCGGGAAACAAACAAATCCAGAAAAAAACAAGGTAGACAGGGAGAGAGAGAGAGAGAGAGACAGAGAGAGGCTATATAAAACAGATTTGTACATTTTCAAGGAAAAAAAAAAACTGGACGTGAGGATAAACAAGGAGTTAAGTGCATTTTATGACCGCAAGGAATATTACACCAGGCCTTGGTGGTGCAGTGACCCTGCTATATTTATTTTAACCTGGTATTTAATTTGATTTGTTCAATCTCTCATAATTCCCATCAGAAGGCTATTTTTACAGTTAATTGATGGCTTTAATGAACATAAAAACACTTTAGTCAGGACTGTGTTAGTATTTTTGTGTATAAACAATTATCAGGGTTTCAAGTTTGGTAAAGATAAATGTAAGATTTTTTTTTTTAGACAAAGAAAATGTAAGGAACAACTTAAAGGGAACATAATATGTTTTCTATAAGTGTGAAATCATCACTACTTTTTTCATTTATTTCTCAAAAAAATAGATTAAGGCGTGCATACTGTACCTTCTATTCATACTGCATGAAAGCATGTTTGTTTTCCCTTGGCAATGTTCAGTTTCTCACAAAATAAGTCTTTGCATTTGGAAAATGCAAAGACGACATGCATTTGTGCATGCGACATTTAATGGCATTGCTTTATGAATTTAAAGGAATAGTTCTGTCATCATTTACTCACCCTCGAGTAGTTCCAAATCTGTATGAATTTCTTCAGGCTGTTTTTGGTCACCATTTATATCCATAGTATTTTTTCTCCCTTACTATAGAAGTCCTAAACAGCCTGGTTACACACTTTCTTCAAATATCTTCCTTTTTGTCCGGCAGAACAAAAAAAAAACACTGATTTGGAAGTACTCGAGGGTGAGAAAATGATGACAGAATTTTATTTTTGGGTGAACCTGTAAGACTTTCTGTTCTGATTTAACTCTTTAACTTGTGGATAAAGTAAGAGTTTTTAAGATGTGCATTTGTACTTAGAAATTACTAGTAAATTTCACAAAGAAACTGCACTGAAAGTACTGCAAAATTTTGCGATAGAAAAACTGAAGTGGTATTCTCTTTGAAACATCCTCCACTGTAATCTTAAGAAGTAATTATTTGCGGTGTGCTTGTTTTACAGCATGCGGATTGCAAATCTCCCACTACAAAGAATTAGTTTTGAAGTTTTGAACAAATATTAATTCTGCCACTCGTTTTAAAGGATGTCCATGAACCGTTCGGACAGAAAACCGCATGTGACAACCTTCAGACACGCGCCACAGGCTTCACTTGTGAGGGACGCGCAGAGCAAAGGGGAACAAATTCGGGTCGAGCACCACAACAAACCTCCATGGCAACGGCTTTTGACAACATCACACCCAGCCTCTATACAAGGCAGACAGACACGCTCATTTGCGCGGGAGATTGACGGTTCAAAGGGTCTTGATTTTGACACTGAAAAGGAACAAATATTCTCACATGTTGATCTAGTTTAATTAGAGCTGCGTGCTTTGATGCATGCTTGTCAGGGGCTGCTTGATGTACATCAAGTGAAGTTAAATGCATCTCACTCAAGATGACCACGACAGAAGAGAAGTTGTGTGGGCCTGCCGTTGGAACGCAACATGCAAACAACCTTCATGCAAGGACGCCTCATCTGTGTTTGACATGGCTAACTTGCTCCTAACATTTCTTGCTCTGAATTTAGAACCAAATTCTAATGTTCTAATGTAACTTTACCCATATCCCAACTCAACAGCAGCAAATACTGCGATACAATATGACCAGAGCAAGTACTTATTTTTATGTAAGTACATAGTATTTAAGGTCACTTAATATAAAGTGTGACCCAAAATGTTTTCTGCATAAAATACTGTTCAAAGATTTATGGTTGTAAGAGTTTTTAAATGATTCTGAAAGAATATGCTCAACAAGGCTGTATTTATTTGATAATAAATACAGTAAAACCAGTAATATTGTGAAATATTATTGCAATTTAAAATAAGTGTTTTCTATCTCAATGTGTTTTAAGGTGTAATTTATTTCTGTGATGCAAAGCTGAATTTTCTTAGCATCATCACGTCAGTGTCACACGATATTTCAGAAAGCATTCTAATATGCTGATTAACGATTGTGCTGCTTTATTTTTTTGTGGGAAAATCACAATTTTTGAAGAATAGAAAATCCAAAAGGATATCATATTTAAATAGAAATCTTTTGTTACATTATGAATAGATTTACTGTCACTTTAAATCAAATTCATGTATCCTTACTGAATAAAAGTATAAGTTTCTCACTGAACCTTTTACTGGTGTACATGTGCACTGGAACCTGTTTACGGCTGCAGTTCATTACAGGCCCCTTATGCCGCCAGCAGAGTCAAATTTTTAACGTCGTGCAGACTGCTTTTTAAACTACATTTGGACTTGTGCCGACAATTACCTCCTCAAAGTCTCTAAAGTACCAAAGCTCTGCCTAATTAGTATGCATTATCAATTAACAGCCTTAATAGGCGGCAGATTGATCACATCCCCCTGTTTCAGGGGCCGAACAGAGGCGAAATCTGGAATGAAAATTCCCTTGCCCGCTCTCACTCAAAAAAGCAACTTAAACGGCCATGATATAGAACAACTCGACTGCTGTAAACACTTCTGCACTAAAAGTACATCAGGAACAACAACAGTAGGCCTACTACTACTACTGGAGTTAACGATAATAATATTAAACCCTTGGGAAAAAAACTAAAACAGCTTAAAAAAATCTACAAATAAATGAAATTCAGTCTGAAATATTTCAGTGAGAGCAGTATTAAATGCACACTCAACTAAAATCGCATTTGATCCAAAGTGTGGCCATTCATCAGCCAAATGAGCCTCATGTTTCCAGCATACATTCATTTTCAGGACATTGTTTAATTGCACTGTTTTACATAAAAGTCGCTGAGTGGAGGAAGAGAGTGTGATTTTCACTTACTCTCACCAAACTGTGTCCTCGTTCATCACTCGAACTCATCAGAACTCTCATGGAGAGCCGTTTCCATTAGAAGAAACAACAAAATGGAGTTGCTGATGGCGTGTGGTGTTGGTGAAGATTGATTGACTGATGCATTGATAGAAACGATTCACAGAAGATCTGAAAGCAAAAGACAATAGAAATGTGACATTAAACAACCTAAAAATAAACATGTCTGCAAGAAACAGCTCTTTATTTATTTTCTTTCGGAGTATCATCAAAAAAATATGACGTGATTACAAAATATACATATGGCAGCATTATTCCAGTGAGCCCACTATGAAAATAGTAGTTTATATCCTATATTTGTTTTCTGCATTTTAGCATGAAATCATGACTAAGTCTTCATAACCTATTTATATTTGATTAATTTTGGACTTCTTTTTCATCTACACTCTGTGGCCTACATTATGCCACATAATATGCAGGTCAATATTGTGAGTTACCGAGATTGTCACCGGTCATTAAATTAAAGTTAGACAAATGATACTCTCAGCGAACAAATTTTCAGCAAAACAACTTTGGTCACCAGTTAAACCATTTTGATTTTGGAACAGAGATGCATTTTCAACTAGACTGCTCATTTTGTATTATATCAAGCATCCTTGTTTGTCATTGACCCATTATATTTACTGTAATATTTACAACCTTTTGTTTCCTGCACAGGTTTAAAGACTGTTTGAAGGTGCTGAAATGTAAAAGTGCTTTGCAGGTCTACCTCCACCGCCCTGTTTGAGCCTGCAAAGTTTTAATCTGTATAAATTAATGCATTAAATTGTTTGCTTATTTGAATAAACACCGATACAAATCATTAGATGAATTACTTGGCCTGCTGATTACAACTTATGCATCAAAATGCACTTAATTTTCATTAGGAGGTATAAAATTAGATGATTATTATATTAATTAAGATGATTACAAACAATTATCCTTCGCAAGCACCCGCGGTCCTGCAAACTAGGTCAGTTTGATGATGTATTATTTCTGCACCGAGCCATTTCTCCTGGCCTACGTTCAGCATGGAAATCCAGAATAAAGGGCTGACAAAACGATGGTCAGATATTTTCTTTGTTTCGGCGGTCGTAGGGCCACCGATGTTGGGTTGTTTCCAAACATGAGAACAGGGTGCTGAATCCATTATGTGGCTGTAGGGCCACAGACACGCGTCTGATGTCCGAGTAGTTCACGGCGCGTAATACACTGGGCAGAATGTGCTGAGAATTCGGGGAAACTGTGGAATTGAAGAGTCACAAATAATAAGCGTCACTGGGACAGTGACCGGAGAGAATGGCTTTCCTTTATGTCTGTCTGAGAGCAAGCAATCTAGCACCAGAGAAAACAACAGCACCGTATATATAGGACTCACTGGCTATGATCTAAATGACAAAAGAGCATGCAAATTAAGTTAGGATTTATATAAAATGCATAAACTCATACCTTACAAAAGTCTGATGCCTTGCAGAAACATGGATTTGGTTAAAAATCTAGGAAAAATATCTTGAGAAAAAAAAAGTAACTCATCTTGCCAAACTTCAAGTTAATGTAAAATACCGTAATTTCTTTTAAAAGTTTCCTTTTTTGTTTTAGTTCTCATCAGTGAAACACTTT
>JAUMHR010040268.1:0-12291 GCA_032361145.1 Enteromius fasciolatus | reverse complement strand
AACAGACCCATACTTGTGAGATCACTTCCTGTGATGGCAGAGTTGACGGCAGTGATATCGGAGAAGACGTGCTTTGAACACTGGCGCTCTGGCTTTCCACTGCAGCACAGATAAGCAGTGGAATGGGCACATTGACCGTCTTTGATGCATTTCTGGGGTCCATTACTGCTAATGAAAGGCAGATAAAAGGAATATGATAAAAAATAATTTGTGTCTGCACAGAGATGCCAGTTTCCTTCGCCAATGTACGTATCCCCCTCCCATTCCCTACGGCCTGAACACTTAATTTCTGATGACCTAAATGTATCTCTTTCAAAATATTCAAACTGGCTTGTGTTCATCTGGAAGTGTCTGACGATAAGGAGTGAGCTTTTTTTTTTCCAGCTGGAATGCAGTGTAAAGTTGAGCTCACAGGGGCTTATGGGAAGTCTCTGGTGGGAAAGACATCACTGAGGTTAGATGCACTCTCATTCCTCTTCAATTATACACAGTCTGCCTATTCAGTATTTAAAAGCCCGCTTCATTTCACATTCATGAATATCACACATCTCTGGCACGGTAAATAAGTTGCTGGATGTACGTCAGTGAATCCACAAGCTAAAATATGAATGCGTGAATCTAATTTGCAGCGTACAATGAAATTGATTTTCAGAGTAGACATACAGTCTTCAAACTGTATTCTTATAGGAATATTTATGCATGTATTTTATACTGCATATTTAATAACAAAGATAAAGTAAATATAGTTTATAAACTATAAACAAATTTGTATGAATATATTCTCTTTGTCCTCTATCTTCGATGACCTTACGTTCTGATTCAGAGATATACTACAGGTCCTGTTTCATTCATCCTTACAATTTGCAACACGCTTCCTTCGTGCTGAGAATATTCTTTTGAACTTTAAGAAAAATTCAAGCTATTCACAATGCAGGATTCATAAAAGCGACGCGGCGTACAGCTGTCAGTCAAATCACCTTGTCGGTCCGAGAAAGGCATTAGCATTGCAAAGGAACGGTCGAAGGTAAGACAGGGCTGTCCTGTCCATTGTAAAGTTGTCTCTTTTTGCTGCTTGCACGGCAAATGCATCTGAATGAGAGGAGCTTTGAACAAAGAACGTGGGAAATACATTGAGATAAAGCTGATGTATAACAGAAAGCCTGAACACAGGCCTCTTTTTCTTTCTCTTTTATGACCGTCGCTGTGACATTTTCTTATCACACCAAACAGTCCTACATCTGACCTTTCGCCTACTTTGACTGGTATCTGGATTATACTGATGGAATAATCGGTGTATGAAAAGCATCGATTTGACTAAATGATACTCGTCCTGCCCGTTGCACACAAGAGAACAGACATCAGGCAAAAGTAAAGACACGACCGCTAGTGTGGAGTCAGAAATGACCTGCTAACAATATGCCGTCTTGGGAAAGCGTCTTTATGGACTGCAAATAATATTTAAAGCTCACAAAGGCAGGCACTTGATAAAACGGACAAAGAAGACATGCAAAGATCGACCTCTAAAAAAGATGACAGAAATGTATTCTGATGCTGGAGATGGTGGCGAGGGCTCCAGGCAGTTACAAAGTGTTGTATACCTGTGTAGACGAAACGCCCCGGAGCTCCTTTGCAGAACTGCTTGGACTTGTAGGAAAGTGTGACCTCCACGACCCCAGGGATGTGTCTAGGGGGCGTCTGCACCCGGATAGCGTGAGGTGTGATGAGCTGGAAGCCATCAGAGCACACGTTCAGTGGTCAGCACTCAATACACAAGCACTTTCTCCAATGTAAACACAGTTAATGTCGAGGCTAAAGAGTGATTTATTACTCAAAGGACACAGTTAAAGATTTTAGCCATATACTACAGTAATAGGATTGGTTATGATCGGATAATGTCTTGTTTGTCTCTAAAAATGTCTTTCAAGATAATATTTTTAAAATATTTTAAGGAATATTTTAAAGATAAAAAATATTTAAACAATAATTGTTTCAATAGTTTATTAGTAAAATAATTTGGCTCTTTTAAAAGTAAATAAAATAATACTTTAAGATGAGACTTTTACAATGTAATTGGGTAATGAGAACAGTAAAATAAATAAATTTATCCTTAATATACCGGATATTTGTTTTAAGTGCAATAAGCTTCAAGGTACATTTTTTCATTGTGTATTGTGAAATGTAAAGAGGTACAGAAATTTTGGGTTGGGGTAACTCAATATGTTTCTCAATTCACTTCCTCCCCAATTCCTCTATGTTCCTCGTTTTATTATGTGTATTGAGTATGTATGAAGACAGTTTCTCCTTACCTACTAAAGAAAGAAACTAAATTTATATCTAATCCAAGCAAGACGTTCTGTTGCCCTTTTGCTGGAAAAATACTAATTGCCCTACCATTGGACTATGGCTTAAAAACCTAGTAACGTGTTGAAAAACCTACGTATGCAATAAGAAAGATACTCTCTGAATTCTTGGGTATCTGGGACATGTTTTTGGACTTTGTTAAAAATGGAGATATTGATGATGCATTGGATGTGTGAAGTTATAAGAAATAGCATTGTCATTATTATTTGTTTTAGTTTGTTTTTGTTTTGTGTGGTTTTGGTTTTAACCTGTCTTGGGTAGGATGGGGAAAGGTTTTTTTTTTGAAAACCTTGTAAAAACTCAATAAAGATGTGTCATACAAATAATACTTTAAGGACAATATTTGAAAAAATATAATGTAAAATAATAAATAAATGTAAATATTAGTAAAATAAATGGTCTCTATATAATAAAATGTATAATGTAATAAAAAAAACAATAATAATACAAAATATTTTTTCAAAACCTACTTCACTCCAAACTAGCATTGTGCCGAAGACCACTTGTAAACCGTCAAAGAAGTTGTCCCCAATGATGATGACGGTGGCCCCCCCAGTCGTCCATCCTTCACTTGGACTGATGGCCTTAATGCATGGAGTGGCTGCTTCGGAAAACAAGATCACAACACAAGTACCCAGTTAGAGCGTTCACTGAGTTAGAGCGGTCAGCGTTCACACAACTTTTGGGAAATGTTATCATTAAACTAATTAGCATTTACCAGTGTTTTTACTCTGCTCTCCACACACCCCAAATGCAAATGAAAAAAAAAACTGAAAAACAGGAAGTCTGATGACTGTAAAAGCTCATTTGATTTTTTTTCTTTGGTGTCTGTGCATCACTCAGCTCAATAAAACCATTAAGTTTTTTTTTTTCGGTCTTTTATCGTAAATCCGTCTTTGAGCAGGCGGTGTGGAGACAGACAGGCTGACTGAACGACTGGCCCAGTCTCCACTGGCTATGGACGGGAATTGATTGGTCGCAGCTCGGTGAGCTAACAGGCAAACCGAGGGGCTATTGGTGCAACTTCAGACCACCTTATAGTGCTGTACACCAGCAGCCACTTTTCTCAACATCAAAAGTTTCCAAACTTTTTACGTAAAATCACTTGTGATTACTTTTGAGTGCTCTCTTTGTTGCACAAGTCAACATCTCTATAAATGTTGATACCTGTGAAAATTAACAGATGAAAGTAAACAAGCGTTGGGGTGTGATTTGCATTCACCTGTTGGGGTCTAACGGAACATCTGTTCTCTTTTACAATATCTGCAAGGGTATTCTAGTGTGTTGAAGATGAAAGCCTGCCCATCTCCCACAATGCACTGCCATCAGTGACATCCTCTTCATGTGTTGGTCTTTGGAGGATTACAGAAGAGTCTTACTAAAAGTAGAGCAGCGAATTTCCTTTTCCTCGATTGGGACACAGGAGTGCCGGTGATTCCACAGTGACGGTTTTCACACAAAACAGTCACAGAGCTAATCACACAATTTCCCACACACAGGGACCACATACAGTTCAGCTGGGAGGTGAATCTCTACACGCACCTTCAGAATTTCATATCAAAGTGGTTTACCCAGTGCAGTCCCATCAGATAGTCAGAGGTTACCTGTACTCTGAGAACTAGGTGAGGAAGTAGAAAGTAGCACTAACAAGTTTGACTCCTCTTCACTATAATTAACGCAGTTTGAATGTCAAACTTACAGTACATTCTCATTCAAACATCTGGGGTCAGTGTAATTTTCTGTTGCATAAAAGCTTACAAAGGCTGCAATTATTTAACCAATAAGTAAAAATAATGATATTTTAAAACATTGCAATTCAAAATTCTATTTTAACATCTTCAGTGTTACATGATCGTTCAGAAATCATTCTAATATGCTGATCTGTTGCTCAAAAAAACAAATCTAATGTTAAAAACAGCTGTGCTGCCTAATTTTTGGAGAAATCCTTGTATGTTGTGGATTCTCTGATAAGCACAGTTTAAAAGACTTTTGATCATATTATTGCTGGAATCACAGGAAGCTAAATGTTTGTATTTTGGTGAAGTTCCCGTCTTACCTTCAGAAGGGTCCAGGCGTCGCGCCCTCCGCCCATGTTTGGAGTTGTTGTGGACGAACATGTTATCTGACACGGCCAGGACATGGCCGTCCACATTCACTGTGGTGGACACCACCACCTACAGAGACATCAAAGCGTCTTTACACCCAGTTTGTGTGCATCTAAAACCACATTTTTTGTCTGTTCCTGTGCATTCTCACCTGAAATCGCCTCATGTCTCTGGGATTCCCTGCATTTTTCAAACAGTTCTGATTACACTTGAGAAAGAATTTCAGGAAAAATCTGCAAAAGAAAGACAGAAACACTTTTAAGCGACTTAAACACAAGGAAAACACTCAAGCACAACAGCGTCCATATATAAACAGCCGCCAATGAGTGATTTAGCCCACTTTTGAAGACACTCTGTGTAGACGTACGATATGCAATTAAGAGTTGAAGTTAGATTTTTCTTCCTTTATATCGAAGACCGACTCTAGCTTTGTTGATTTACTCGTATTTTTACCTCAGCCTGGTACTATTGATCGGGAATGGATATCAATGAAGATGAGCCGTAATAGCCTCCGCTGCTGGAGGTGGGCTACAGTATGAAATGGATTGCAGTCTTAATGCATTTGCCCTGGCTGGTAATCTCTATGCATTCATCTCCAGGACCATAAGCCCCACTATTTTGATGGAGTGCTTTCCTTTTAATTGCCACATTATCACAATAATAATCCGGGCAGTTAACAACCAGCAAGGTCGCAGACAGCCATGTCACATTAACCACAGGATAACCTCCGCTGCTGCCGCCCCACGGAGTGCATAGAGAGAAGGATGCTGGGAGAAAAAGCGGTGAGAGAAGCCCCGTCTAGTAAATAAATGGCCGGCATCTGCAGACGCCATTGATTTCTCCCTAATAAGACAGTAACAATATCTTTAAAAACACACAGTGCTAACTCAAGCGATTTTTTAGAACCACACTTTACCGCATGACATAATCACCATATATACTTTAACCCCATCAGTGCTCTTACGGAGAGATAGATAGGAAAGAGAGAAATCCGGCGAGAAAGAGAGAAAGGGAGAAAGCCTGCTCTCTTTAGCTGGTATCGACTGATACTTGATCTGGGTTGCTCTGTTGGCTGCTAATGCCCTTTATGGCCATGGAATACAATAATATGGGGAACCCATCCCTGAGCTCCATTCATATGATATTGGAGTCCTTGGAAGGAGAGATATGGATCAATAAGGATTGAATTAAAACACAGCAGGAGACAAGGGCTGTAAGTGAAGCTCTTCTCAGATATTAGAGGAGTACTGTGTTTATACACCGCCCCAGTCATCATCTGAAAGTAGAGAATCCTGCCTGAATCGTAGGCTTAAACCCGTTCCGCTTTGGCGGTTCTGGAACAGAGCAGCGAAATACATAAGAGAAGAGAGAGAGAGAGATGAGGGCACGGAGGGGGAGAAAGAAGCACGTGACTGGAGAGAGTCTCGTAGGTCTAGACTTCTCCATCTGCCACTGGGCAGGAGTTGACAGGGAATGTGAGATTCCAGGTCTCATCCTGGAAAACCGGCAACACTTCAAAGCAGGTCAGCTCCCTTCGGATCGGGGCAGGACTAGCCCAGTGTTTGGAAGTGTGCGGGATGAGGGGGGAAGAGCTGCTTTTAGATGACAAGGCTCGGGGTGGAATGGAGATCTCAGACAGGAAAACGGGGGTGAGTGGAAAGACACTAGCAGGGCAGATTCAGAATGAGTCCGGTGTAACCAGCAGACTTTAAAGGAATATACTGGGTTAAATGCAATCTAAGCTGTATCAACAGCAAGTTTGACCTGCTCTTCATAACCACATTAAATATTTAGACTAAAATCAAGAAATGCGCAGAAACGCATGTTTCTATGCTCACCATACAGATGTTGGAATTCTCAAATATTTGTCAATTATAAAAATAAAAGTCAGAAGTCAAAAGAAAAAAAAAGGATTGTATATACTATAATCCAAGTGTGAATACATGTCATCCTGAAGTCCCCTCGAGGCCTTTGCAATGACTGATATTGTACCTGTGATACAAAGACCCCAGTATGAAATGGACAGACAGCTATAGGAAAAGACAGAATGACAGAACAGGCAAAATTGAGGTGTGGACAGAGAAAGACAGCGAGAGAAGGGAAAGACTAACTCTCACGCTGAACCTCTCCCTCCCCATCTAAAACTTATTAAAACAACATAAATAATTAATGACCTTCTAGAGCCAGGGCTCGGTTATTAGTCTCAGCATTCCTTTTTCTCCATCCTTCTCTCTGTCTCTCTTTCTGTCTTTTGCTGTCTCTCTCTCTCTTTCTGCTCTTAAAAAAGTGGGTAAAGATAATGAGGGAGTTGGCGTCTCTGTTGTAAGCCGTCACCTCATTACGCTGGCCTGCAATCAATTACAGGGGGATGTGTGGCCCTGTCAGTCCCTAATGTGCCTCCAACTCCCGAGTCAGGAATTACTGCTGGTCTACAGCACCCTCTCCACTTCTCTCTCTCCATCCCTCTGTCTCTAACTCAAGGGACTGGCGAGGAAGGGACGCTGGGGCCAAAAAGAGGGAGGGACCAGTAGGGCTGGTCAAGCGGCGGGCTGTGAAGGCCAGGGTCCCTCACCTGTAGCTCTGAGAACCTTAGCTGTGT
Organism: Enteromius fasciolatus; assembly: GCA_032361145.1. Taxonomy (NCBI): domain Eukaryota; kingdom Metazoa; phylum Chordata; class Actinopteri; order Cypriniformes; family Cyprinidae; genus Enteromius; species Enteromius fasciolatus. The sequence goes on along the minus strand of JAUMHR010040268.1, from coordinate 5,226 downwards.
GAGAACACCTACTGTAACAGTTTGGGTTGTTTTATGGGTGTTGCTGGTAATCAAATGATATGTTTGGCATGTTTGACTTTAGTGTCATAGCAAATCTGAGGACAGTTTGAGATATTATTGAGATCTTTTCCAAAACTCTAAAGGGGACACATGGGAAATTATTAGTGCCACTGGAGAAAAATCGAATAAAAAGCAGATTACCATTCAATATCCTTGTTATCTGAGAAAAATACCGAGATACTAAAAGGATCCTTCATTCTAATTTTTTTTTATTTTTTGTAATTATTTTAATTAAAAAGAATGTTTCAACTGTTTCAAACTATAGAGACCCAAAATGACATTGGACCCCACTAACAGTATGGACAAAAAACATGTCTTTCAAAATATCTTCTTTTGTGTTCCACAGAAGAAAAAAAGGGAAACAAGTTTGAAATGTTAAATGTTTTGGAGGTGAAATATTAACTTTTTCTGAAAAGTATTTAAAACAAGACTTGCTTTAAAACAACTTTCACCCGGAAACTGCTAGTAAACAATTACACAGAAATGGAAAGCAATTTATAGAATTAAACATAAAACTTTGAAGTAGAAAAAATGAAATTGTGCTTTCTTTGGTGTTTTAGCAAACATACTCCAATAATGTCTTATTCATAACTTCAAAACACACAAAAAATAATAAAAAATACATTGCAGACACACTTTCCAGGAGTAAGTGACTACAATTATAGTTCAGAATACATCTTGTTGAAACAGTCTTACACACATACGCACACACACAAATGCTCACATGATGTGTGAAAAAGAGCATCTCTGTCTGCTCACCCATCATCTCACACACACATACGCACATCCCTGGAGTCTCTCACTTATTACGTTAGGCAAGAAGAAGAAGAAGAAAAAAAAATCAATATTTCAGCAGAGGTATTTTTAAAAGCTGCCATGGCTCCAATTCTCGGCCACCGTTTGCTTCGAACGCTCGTTGCTTTCTATGAAAAGATGCTCTTTCTTTGAGACAGGAGGTGATCGTTCTCATAGTCTCTGCATTTGATGCCTTTTGTCCCATTCACAATATTTTGGTTCTCTCAACTCGCTGACTGATATCCATTTAACTCACTGCATTGAAAAAAGGCAGAATCAAAGCACAACCATTTGACTGTGCTTGCTCTGTCCAGCCCTCTGATCGGCCTGCTTGTAGCTAACGGCGTGTTTTAATTATTTTAAAGCCATGTAATAGAATTTCTAACAATAATTTAGTGCAGTCCAATAATTTATTTGGTATAATAGCAAAGAGAACGTTCAGGAAGAGAACCAGAGGTTATAATATCATTTTACCGACTTTGTCCTGAATTCAGAATCATTTTAGTTAATGAGGACAGGATAATATTAACAATAAAGGTGTACAAAAAAGACAAGGTGTGGATATGTGTGTAAGAGAGAGAGAGAGAGAGAGAGAGAGAGCATGGGGCCCTCCTTTGCTCTCCTACACGTCATCAATTATTCACTAGCCAAGATGGCAATTACAGGACCGTGTACAATCAGACTAAATATTTAATAAGGCACTCAAACAGTCTCTAGAACGGATCTTTGTCTCTCTCTCCTCAGTCTCATCCTTTACACTGCATCTACTGTCCGCTCCCCTGGCCTCTTACCTTTGTTATGAGTACAAAAACAATTTATACAGCTCACAGACTCCTGCACGTATTAGAGATGAACATCTCCTCTGCATTTCATTTCAATTAATAAGAAATATATATATATATATTGCATGCATCTGGGAATTTGTAAAACATGAAGGGAACATTAGGGAATTTATGTGGATTTTTAAGAATAGGAAAATCATCTGCCTGTTAAAAGGCAGATTAAAGAGATCATCGAGAATAAAGAAATTATGTCAAGAAAAAAAGGAAAAGTGAAATAAATGCTGTTCTTTTGAACTTTGTATTCATTAAAGATCACTAGACAAAATGTAGCACTAGTTCCCTTAAAAATATAAAGCCCAACCTCATAACAAAGTGCTGAATTGCTAGAGACAAGGATGGGAAAATGAATCCATGACTTCACCATCTACACTCTGGGAAAATGGGAAAGAAGGAGGTGCAGACAGAGAGATAAGAAATGAGAAGATCCTGCAAAAACCCTGATGGTGGGATGTTTGTTTGGATCGGTGAACAGTGTCCTTGTGTCTGTTTGTACTTAACGGCAGAGACAGAAGATGAAGCAACTCAAATCACACTCACACAATCGCTCCTCCTTCGCGATCAGATTTCCTCGAGACCCTCCTAAGCATTATTTTGGCCTCTGTTGCCATGGCAAAGTACATATTTGTACCTCCAATCGAAATCAATCCATGACATAATGCGGTAAAGAGAGAGTGCGTAAAACACGTGAGCGTGGCTGACCTCACAATGGAGGAATGGATCAGAAATTACTGCAAGCTGCACTTCCTGAACAGAGCACAGTCACTTATTACGCCCATAAACGAAACCCCAGAAACCTGCCACACTTTCACACGGTCCATTATGTGAACAGAAACCACATTTCCTTGTGAAGTCTGAATCATTATACTCAGCCCAATAAATATACGTTTTATGAAACAACACACTCTTTAACTGACTGTCAAATGTCAAAAGCGACTCTGTACAGACTGCAGGGAACCAGAAGTAGATCTCACAGATGATTTGGTCACCATCTGATGCCGCAGTCAGCCTTATAGGAAGGACTGGGTGAATGTGTTAGGGTGATTTTTTTGCTGTACATGGAGATCATGTTATGGGTTAAAGAGATTCTCAGAACTCTTATTTTGGGTATAATGCTTTTTACAATCTATAAACACTTTTTAAAATAGCAAGCGAAGAGAAAATTGTGTGTATACGCATGCTATTTTAAAAACTTAAAATTTACATTTATATATATATATATATATATATATATATATATATATATATATGAGAGAATATCGTTTTATAAATAAATAAACTATTTTTTTTTTGTTATTCATATAATAATGGACTTAATAATATTTGATTTTTATTCTTTATAATATTATTATATTGTGTGTGAGTGCATAAAATATTTATATTTCATATGTATTTTGTATTTTATATTTAGATCAAAATTTAAGTGTTAATTAATTAATTAGTTAATATTATCTGCAACATAATAAAAAAATTAAAAACGTGCAAAATATATATGTACTATATTTGTGTGAATGTGCGTGTGCATGCATGTGTGTGTGAGAAAACTGAATTTCCTTCACTGATCCAATTGACCATCTCCTCATCCTTCCCTGAGTCAAGAACTGAAGTGGAAGGCCTGTAAGCAGTATATCTACTCTCCGAATCCCGTTACAACACTATCTTCTATCTCAGCCATCACGGTTAACAGCCTGTCCAGTCAATCAAGCCGAAGAAGGAAGAGACGATGGAGGAAAAGAAAAGAAAACAAAGAAAATCCCTCCTTGATGCGTGTAGGCTGACAGCTCTATCCAAGCCCCCCAGTGTTGAAATCAAGCTGTCACTCTTCCACCATGGAAATAGAGGAATTGTGCGCTCAGATTTAAATACCGCCTATAATAGCTTCCCATCTATCAGGCCTGCTGGCCGGTTATTCTTAGACACATACATTAGCCCTTGGCCCAGATAGGAATGTCACCAGATTAAACATCCAATTTGTTAACCGGGCCAGGCCAGGGGTGCTGCTTCTTGACAGAACTTACAAACAAGCCCAAATGGCCCCATTTTTCACCCACAGGCCTGCTGGATTTTTCTACTTAGACAGAGGGAACCACTACGGATGGGGAGGGAGAGAGGGAGGAAGAGTGGACAGATTTTTTGTGGGTGGAAAGACGAGGAGAAATGGAAGGTGTTTTCTGAGGCCACTTAATCTCAGGAAGAGCCATAAAGACTAAAAAGGAGTTTTTGTCATGCAGTATTAATTTCGGGAATATTCCCTCATTAAAGCCCAGCAGAAAGATATTCCATGGAAGTCTCTCTCTTACTGCCAAAACTCCAGCATGCTGAGGGCTTTCTTAGTGGGATTCTTTCCCATGCATCATTACGACTGAGCGAAAATAAATAGCATAATGTAAAAAGATTGGTTTAAAAAATTAGCTCACCCAAAATTCTGTCATTATTTACTCACCCACGTCTTTCCACTTTTTTTTTCAGCGGCCTGTTAAGCACTGGATGAGTCTGATTCATGAATGAATCATTCAGAAAACTTTACTCAACTGCATCAAACAATTCACTGAAGGGTGATTTGTTAAGCAACTTCTTAAATGAAGCCACAAAACTTTTATGGTGCACCCTCGTCGTTTTGGAGCTTCCTCGTGCACCTTTATTAAACTGAAAAGTGTTACATTATGTTATATTCTTCAAAAACATAAGTAAAATTCATACAGATCATATGCAATTAATGACAGAATTTTCATTTTGGGCTGAACTATTCCTTTAAAGTCCATGGAATCCGGAACATCCTGCGCTGTCAGACAGCACTAATCCTCGGCAGTGGTCCTGTCAAATCCTAGCGAGCGAACAGATATATTCACTGAAGATGAAGTTGTAGATTAGAGCGCGTGAAGGCCCTGTGGACAGATTGGGAGCATATTGGGGAACAGAGGGAGAAACAGTGAACCAGATGCCACCAGTTAAAACCCTCCGAATGGGAGAAAGAGTGAGAAATATGGGCGTCCGACACCGCTCGCTGGTGGAAGCCGTCCGTGGGGAGATATCTTACTCAGGGGAGGGAATGAATGAAGCTGTGAGGTCACTGCACGCTACAGCGACTGTCAGTGCTTTCACTGCTAGCTGTTAGATCAAATGCTCAGTGTTTACTGAACAAAAATCATCAATCAAAGGCCATAAGTGATCAAATGTAAAAGTATTTCTTTATATCATTTAGATTAAATATTACAGGACAAGGAACATGAAAAAGGAGGAATATAAACACAGTTGTGAAGTTTATGTATTGTGTAGGATTAGGGATGCAGAATACATGCTTTAAAAGTACTAATAAACGATATTTTAATAATAGTCATGTTACAAGCAACTAGTTAATAGTGGGAATTGGTACCATATGAATGGAATTTAAATAAAATAAAATAAAATAAAATAAAATAAAATAAAATACAATACAATACAATACAATACAATACAATAAAATAAAATAAAATAAAATAAAATAAAATAAAATAAAATAAAATAAAATAAAATAAAATAAAAATTAAAATTA
>JAUMHR010040144.1:0-12299 GCA_032361145.1 Enteromius fasciolatus | reverse complement strand
TATATATATACACACACAGTACATATATATACATACAGCATATATATTTATATATAGTATTACAATTAAGACAAAATATATTAACAAATGGCAGAAATACAACATATAGCATACATGCTACATGTTCACAGCTATGCACACAAATAAGGAGTCCGCTTAAGATTACGTAAAACATTTTCCCGGAGATGCCAGGGCCCAAGCAGATGAGAAAGTATTTATTATAAAACAACCCCCGATGCAATTATTCCACCCACTCTTGCTCTTTGAAGATAAGTTGCGATAAGCATCTCCCCTCAGCTGTGTTATAATGCAGAGAGCCAATGTGAAGTAGGATGAGGAAATGTCAGTCTGAAGCTCAGAGAATAAATCATCAATTCATACTCCCCTGGCTGATGTCCACTTACAGTTTACCCCAATAATAGGAAATAAATAAATTGCTTAGCTTAATTGTTTTGTTTTTCATTTATTTTCCTACAGTACTTACAGTATAGCACACATTTCTTTTGCTGCCTTGCAGGAACTGGTATTATCTTCTGGAAATGCTTTTTGAAATCTATGAGAAGTGTGGTGATACATAAGGCACTTTTATTTATTTTTTGTCGTGAGTTGATGTATATTTTGTGGCACGATACATACTGACCGTGCCCAGACGAACATGCACGTATGTGATGCAAGCACGTGGCTGGGAGTTTATAAAGCTCCTGTGAATTGCTGTGATTCATCGCAAATTGCTTTTCACGATTGTGCAGCTCGCAAAAGCGGTGATCTAAATCCATTATGTCATCCAAAATGTAAAACAATGACAGTGTGGTGTGACTCAGAAACCAGAGCCTCTGCTCTGAGCTGTATGAATGACCAATCACCAAGAGGCTCTTATGAGGACAGACAGTCACAGTCAAGACTGGTGGACTACTGGAACAAAGATTGCAGATCATTCGTTAATTAAAAAGTTACAAAAATAAAAACAGTTGCCATTTTAATACAAGTTTAACAGGAAAATAATACATAATATATGTATGTGTACTGTGTATATTTATTATTTAGCCTATATATAAATACACATGCATGTATACATTTGAGAAAAAATATGTAATGTTTATATATTAAATATATTTATTTATAATATAATTTATATGAAAATAAAAAATATAAATGTAAACATGTAAATATTTTCCAAAAATACTGTATGTGTGTGTGTTTATATACACGTGATAAAAATACATACAACACACACAAACTAATACTTTTATTTTGTCTGCGATTACTAGTGATTAATAATCGAAATAATTTGACAGCACAAATATATATTTATTCTTAAAGGGATAGCTCTCCCAAAAATGAATCATTTACTCACATTTACAGTTTTTTTCTCACAAAAAACAAAATAAAGGACATTTTGAACTCACTGAGTTCCATTTTTTTTTTCTTTTCTCCATACTATGGAAGTCAATGGCTACCGTCAACTGCTGATAGTAGCCACAGGTTTGGAACAAATTGAGGGTGAGTAAATGACAGCATTTTCATTTTTAGTTAAACTATTCCTTGGTGAACTTTACCAAACTTCTTCTAAACAGATTAACCCATACTTTGTGTAAACAACAACAACATATCATTATCTTATAAAGTATGCAGAAAGGTCAGACAGTCAGTAACCCAAAGCTCACTATAATAATAAATATACTAAAAGCAACACATCCTGGGATGGGAGAGGACCCCTAAAGGCCTGATTGGGCATGCATAGACAGCGAGAGGAGTTTTAGTATGCTAATAAACACTTTAGGATGCGGCGGATGAAAAGCTCATCAACAGTGCCCTTGGAGGGAAGACGCAGACGAATATCCCCAAGGCAGGGTGCGTTGCGAAGGGTATGCAAAAGGCAGATTAAAAGGAGTTGTGTGGACCAAAGTGAACTTGATGCAAGAAAATGGAAAGTGGGTGAGGCTATTTAAAGGTGAAGTGAGTAGTTTTATAGGTCACTGCTAGGCGGCTTTATCTGATTGTAGACACACTATATGAAAAAGGTGTAATCTCTCATATGGTAGCTACAAACAAACAAAAAGGTAACAACTCATTAAAAATGCAGCTCTTATGTTCAGCCCGTGCAAAAACTACAAACTTGCCAGTTTATGCCAATTGTCTCTAAAAAAAGCTTTGCTGCAGTCAGTAGAAACTGTGACTGTTTAAAGGTGTTCAAACATACATTCATATATTATATGAATAAACAACGATATGTATGTTTTTTTAACTCTTTAACTCTTCCTGGCAGGTACTGTATTTCATTCTCACCAAAACCTTATTTTATACAAATACAGTAAAAACAGCATTATTACAATCTAAAATATTGGTTTTTTATTTCAGTATATTTTCTTTGATTTTCTTTCTTTCTTTCTTTGTCACAGGAATAAATTATACTTTAAATTATATTCAAATTGTTCAAATTGTTATTTTAAATTGTCATATTTCCTAATACTGTTTTATTGTATTTCCGATAAGATAAATTAATCCTCAAATAAATGGCATAAGAGACTTCTTTCAAAATAAAAAAAAAAAAACATTTAAAAATTTTGATCACCCGTTTATGTTTTTTGAATTGAATTGAATCTGTTTTTAAAATGTGTGAAATTATGTAAGAACCTTATCATTTCACTTAAAAGAAAAAAAAGCCAAAATAATCAATTTCAACCACTGCAGAAATAGCCAGAAAATCAGGAACCGTATAAGGTCACCGGGCTCCGCTAACCCGACCGTTGGAGGGAGGGCCATCGTGACAACAAATATTTGCAATTGATTAAAGAACGCGTCAATGAAGTGCAAAATTAGCTTGCAGCATTGCAAAAAAAGGTCCTGTCTATCCTCCAATTCTTCTCCATTCTACATGCCTCTCTGTCGACTTTCCAGGATCCCTCTCCACTGTCGCCTTCCGCTGGGGTAGGAGCGAGTGCATGCAGAGAATAAATCATATTTTCTGTCCCATTTCACCAAAACGATGAGTCCGTTTCCCTGGCAGCGTCGGAGCGCCGTCCGCAGGGAGACGACGAGGGGCCAGGCTGCGCTGACAACTTCACCAGCACTGCATACCAAAGAAGCTGAGGGGAAAAAAAGGGGGCATTCCTGCCAGCGGCCAACACGTACACACACCAAATGAATGCGTGTCTGACGTGTGTTTGAAGTTCCAGCAGAAGCGGGGCTGGCGCACCGATCACACGTACATGTGGGCACCTAGTCAGAATGACTCAGCACAGGATTCCTTTAATGCTGGAGTCGGTGGTTTTAGAAGGATGCCGTCTTCACACGTCTGCTGCATGCTATGTTGCAAAGAAGGGTTTAGCTGGCACCGAGATCAGGGACGGGATAGCTCCTTTCAACAGCATGCTAAAAATAGCTAGTGGTTGGAAACGTGAGACGACTCCAACCTTCCTTTTGAACTCGTTTGAGGATGTGGTTCGTGTCAGAGGACACAAAGAAATCACCTGCCAGAGAAACTCTCTTTGGGGACAGAAAGATGCAGACGACAGAGAAAGGTGCCTTTGTGCGAATACGTGCGCACGTGTTATTACCTGCGAGGACGGCCTGAGCGGATGATGTCTACCTGAGCATTACCTGAACACAGCTGGCCTGTTGCGTCGCACTAGATTGAATTTTTTGCAGAAGGGACAATGCAATTACTCCTACTGGGGCTCTTGACACAGAATAAAAACTCTCCATATGGACCTCTTCTGCTGGCCGAGTGAATATCATGTCATTGTGACACTGCAGAACGATGAGAGCGATAGAAAAAAAACCTGAAAGACTTGCTCTTTCAGTATCTGGAAAAAAGAAGAAGTGTTGCAGACAATTCACACAACGAAAGCTGTTTTTTTCTGACGCTCTTAAAAATTAAGGTTTCTAATTGGCATGATGTTTCTTCCATGATGCATTTTCTACATCTGTGGAACCTTTCCGTTGCACGAAAGGTTCTTTATAATAAGGTTCTTCAGATGGTTGAAATGTTCTTTACACTAAGAAAAAATTGTTCTTTTAAGACATTTTAAGGAAAACTGTTTTGCTGCATTACATCTGCTATTTTATGTGGTATTTAATATATTTCATATTTATGAATGAAACAAGATCGATGAGTACAAACTTAGGACAGGATTTCATCATATCCTTCAGTACTATTCGTTTTTATCATTCTAATATTACTTTGAATCGGTTTGTATTTGTATATTTTCCAATGTTAAACTTCCAATTTAACTTTGTTGTTTGTTTAATATATATATATATATATATATATATATATATTTGGGTTCAATAAGATTTGTATTTTTTTATATGCTCATCAAATGTTTATTTGATCAAAAATACAGAAATAAATACTCCAAAAGGTTAATTAAATAAAGCAATATATATTTTAATATACTTTAAAATAATACAATGAAAATAATTCAAATCATTTATTCCTGTGATGCAAAGCTGAATTTTCATCAGCTGTAACTCCAGGCTTCAGTGTCACATGATCCTTCAGAAATGATTCTAACATGCTGATCTATTATTAGAATGATCAATGTTAGAAGCAGTTGTGCTGCCGATTCTTTTTTAAGTTAAAAAGAACAGCATTTATTCAAAATATAAATCTTTTCTAACAATATAATTTTCTGCTGTCAGTAATTTAACACATCCTTGGTGAATAAAAGTAGCCTATTTATTTCTTTCAAAAAATATTTACTGACCCCAAACTTCTGAACAGTAGTGCATTGTTAAAAAAAGTAATGTATTGTTTTAGTAATTTTAGTAAATCAAGTTAACAAAAATATATATATGCATTTAATTTTAGTATTAGTTAACTAACAATACTGGTATTATAAAGAAATTTCACAGGCAAAACAACATGACAAAATATTGACTTTTTCATACAAAATTAGACCTGCAAAAAACATTAAGACAGGGTCAATTTTGATTTCAAGTTGGCAAACAAAACCACAATGACATTTAGCTCAGATCATTATTGGTCTAAAATGCAAAGGGAATGCAACTGGAATGATTAACCCCAAATGACTCTTTTCTAGATGACCAACCAACTACTCAACTTAAATCCGTATCACTCACATTCTCTGTCCTGGGCAACTGAGCTGATAACATTTGCTTATTTATGGAGACAATATAAAGCGAATGTCATTGGATTTAACTCTAAAAAAGCTGATTTATTTAAACCTTCCTGTTGTAATCTTGGCCCTGCACTGATCAATACAGAGCAAGACAAAGAGAAAGGCTTTTAACAGAGCACAGCACTAAATCTAATGAGCCGCTCTCCGCGGCTGGCACATGTGCGGCTGAATTGGCAGATCTGTGAGGGAGATAAGAAGGTCCAGCCCTCTGGCATCATCATTCTCTCCCTTCCACAACCCTGCAACACAACACACACAAACGTCTATGACAAAAGCTTTCATTACCTCCAGGTCTAACCAGCCTTTCTGGAACTTATGTATTTTTCAAACCCCAGTCAACACAAGATGCTGAGAACAGAAGCTTAGAGGGTTTATTAGGAGTTGGGATAAAAAATAATGCTTGAATATAACACGCATTAACATAAGGATGCTAAAAATAAAAGATACAAAATGGATATTAATTTTGAGATTTGCTAAAGAATACTTTAACTTTTTTATTAAATAGCTTAAAAAGAATGCAATAAACGTAGCATATACGTTTTTAATTATAAAAATGAACTATAATATTGTCATTGAATACATGGGTGTTCCTAATTCTATACTAAATTGACTAAATAACAAAAACTACAATTGATTGTTTTAAATGCTTCAACTGGATTTATGGATTCACATTCATCATGTCATAATCTACAGTATGTAATTAAAATTAAACTAAAATGGAAACAAATTAGAACGATTAAAAAGCATTTCCTTTATTTGAAATAAAATACATTTTTACTTAATTATAATATATTATTTTACTTTATTTTATTTTATTATTCTACTTTATTTTATTATTTTACTTTTCATTTTTTATTATTTATTTTATTTTATTATATTTTATTTGTTTATTATATTTTATTATTTTAAAATAAAACTATTTTCTTATTTTATATTTTTTTTATTTATATTATTTCATTACCAAGGTTGTATTTCCCACTTAAATCTTCAGATTAACTTCATGTACTAAAATAGCTGAAATAAAAATTATATAGTGATATATTTTCACATTTCCTAAAGAAGGTATTGTGAGAGTTTGCTAGCTAGTTGCTTACAGGCACAAAAAAAGCTTGGGCAATGGAAGGCACTAAAGTTTAATAGTTAAGTTAGTGGTTTTGAAGCTAAGCACTTCTTAATGATAATGCCACTAATGATCCTCATCTGGTCTGGGCTGATTGAGCGCTATGTGTGACTACAGCGGTTGAGTGTAGTTCCAGGGCTCAGTTAAAGGCCCAGGCTGAGCGTCAGGTACTGAAAGGAGTGTTTGTTTCAATCTGCAAGCATGTCATACACTCTAAGACAAGCTGTCTTCTTTAATATCTCACCTCCGCCGCGCTTGTCAGTCGGGATTTCCTGTTAGGACGCCTCTGTTTGACCTAAATACTGACAACTGCAACGCACACATGAACAGAGCCAGAGAACGGCTCGTTCCGGCACCTTGACACCGCCTTCTGCAAAAAGCAGAGTGGAGAAAAAAAAGGAAAAAAAAGGCCTGTGTTCATAATATCAATTATACACTGTATCATTATCCACAAGTCCCTTTCAGCAGGAGGATAAGCCAGTGCAGGCTTTTCGTACTGACAGTGCCGAGCACTGTCGGCATGTAGAAACACGACTCACAGTCACCTTAAAGAGGACGAGCGGTCTGACAGGCTGAGCGCGGCGGAGCTGAGAAAAAAAAAGTCCTCCATTACAAGCCGCTAATGCATAACAACACAGAGCATTACTGAGAGGCCATTTACAGTCCTGCATCCCATTAATCAGTGACCACTGGGAGAAAGAGCCACCAGCACCGCACACAATTGATCTCAAAGGGACGCCGTCTTCAAATTATGGTAATTAATTACGTCTTTTTCTATTTGTTATCTGGTGGGTTGGACAGGGGCGACAGTGAAGAGAGAGCTTGAGTGTGTTGCAGCAGGAGACGACCGCTGGAGCACCATTCTTCAGTGTCACAGTCATCGTGTTTGATTGGATAACGTCAAGTGCAGGCTGAAAGATAGTGGAAAAACTTCACAGGCTTCTTTTTTTTATGGGGCTGCTGGTAAACAAGTGGTTAAAGTGATAGTTCACCCAAAAATGTTAAATCTGGCATCATTTACTCACCCTCATATTCTACCAAACCTATAAGAATTTGTTTCTTCTGTTAAACACAAGTTAGGACTTGTCCCCAGCCCCCTAAAACGTCTTGTTTAAACCTTTAAACTTTTCTACACTTTTCAACCTCAGAGAGTGGGTTTATTTTCAAACACTGCCCAAATGTTTATGCAAAGAAAGAAGGGACTATTAATAGGGAACTATTATTCTAGCTGAATATTCTACTTTATTTTATAATTTTTTATTTATTTATTTTATTTTATTTACTTATTATTTTACTTTTCATTTATTTATTTATTTTATTATTTTACTTTATTTTTTATTTATTTTATTTCTTTGCCAAGGTTGTATTTCCCACTTAAATCTTCAGATTAACTTCATGTACTAAAATAACTACAATTAAAATAAACATTACTGTATATAGTGATATGGATTCCTTATTTTCACATTTACTAAAGAAAGTATTGTGAGAGGTTGCTTGGGCAATGGAAGACACTAAAGTTTAATAGTTGAGTTAGTGGTTTTGAAGCTCAAATCTGGCATCATTTACTCACCCCAATAGTATACTCCATACTAATAGAAACTGGAGAGCAGCCTATGCTGGCTGTGCACAGAGACTATAAGTGGTGCAATTCTACCTCTGCAAGGACAGTGTGGCGTTTCTGACTCACAACCTTTAAGTTAGTTACGTTTTCTTATTAAAAGAACCTGCTACTTACTATTCAAACACGAGTTTGAAGCAGTGAAAGGTTGTACTTGTTGTTTGTCTTTGTCGTGGTAGCCATTGTCTTCCAAAGTATGGAGAAAAAAATATACTTTGGAAATCACTGGCTGCAACTGTCTGGTAAGCAACATTCTTCAAATATATTCATGGCGGGCCATGTTCAGCTAGAATAATAGTTCCCTATTAATAGTCCCTTCTTTCTTTGCGTAAACATTTGGGCAGTGTTTGAAAATAAACCCACTCTCTGAAGTAGAAAAGTGTAGAAAAGCTTAAACAGAAAGGTTTAAACAAGCCGTTTTAGGGGTGTGTGGGCAAGTCATAACTTTTATAAAGAATACCTCTTTGGTTTTGAAACATCAGGGTCTTATCTATGCACTAACAACTTAATAGAATTAGAATTGAAATTTTGAAATCACATTATATGACCCCATACAGTCACTATTTGGGCTATCTGGGTTATCAACTCTCACACATTTAGTGTGAGACTCAGGCAGTTGAAACTCACTCGATTACTTCAACTGAACCAAGGAATCTTTTCTAATCTGGTTACCAACATTCTTTAAAATATTATCTTTTGTGTTCAGAACAAAACATTTTAAAATTAGAGACTTCTCAAAGCAAGTCAAGAGGTCACCGTCTAAATAAAGTATGAATACTGTTTTTATACAGTGTCCTCCATCTTTATGTCCATACACATCTCTCTAGATAAAACCCACTGCATCACTTGACACAGCACAAAAGGGCAATGAAGCACAAACTGACTAAGCCTAAAACACTTCTGATGAGACAAAAAACAAACATCAAGTGGTTCCAAACAGTCAAAGACTTGGTTTTATTCAGATGATGTGGATTATAGTCTTTCGCACCTTATTATTGCAGTAATGACTCTTTGAGACAAACCGAATCATTTTAGAGCGCCTCACAACAGCATCTCTCAAAGGGGACTCAACTTCCTGAGGAATATAATTGAGTTTGAGGCTTTTAATAGGCGCTGAAAATGAAGGAGCAACACTTGACAAGCGGCTTCACTCCAGCGCTGGCTCTGCTCTGTGTGACAGCTGCGCGACTTCACCTCCTCATTACATACTTCATAATAATCACATAAATAATATCAACACATGCGCACACTCTGCCAGGCTCAGTCAGATCATAGAGAAAAGCACACTTGTGTGAATGTAGTTTATATGACTCAACGAAACCCACCTCTTAGAAAAAAAGTTTGTTTTTGCCAAGTTTTTAGCAAGTTAGATTATCACTGTTTACACCATCACAAATTGATTCTTTAAGGCCAATTTTTATGCACACAAGTTTAGATGAGTATGATTTTTCAAAAAAATGCCTTTTAATCAGACACAATGCATCGATAAAAGAAATTGCTTCTATTTTAAATAAAGATATTTTCAACTTAAAAACAAAATAAAAAATCAAGAAAAAAAGTTATGAAAAAACAAAAAATTATGATCTCTAAAGGATGATGTCTGTATTAAAGGCTGCTGAAAAATCAGTTTTACCATCACAGCAATAAATTATATTCCGAAACATTAAAAATGAAAAGTTTAGTTTTTATTTCACAATATAAAATTTTTTATATAAGCATACAAGACTTTTAAAAAACATAAAAAATATGTCTGTACAAAAAATATTACTGTACATAATTTTTTTTTTTAATAATTCACTTATAATAACAGAAAAGTTCAAAGTTTCAGCCTCTAATGTGATTTCCTATCATGTTTCATCATTCCTTTTTAAAAACGTACAAATTTTAATTAATAGTAAAACATTACTATTATTCTTACAATTATTTTCCAATTCCAATATTCTGAGAGAAAGAGGCACAAAAACTCCCCGGTAAAGAGAAACGCAAACACTACTAACGTCTTAAGGCAAAAATAGCATCAGGATTGATCCACCCTCCACACTCACAGTCTCTCTCAGAGCAGCATGGATGCTGTAACAGATCCAGGACCCTCCAGAGACCTCGTAGAGTAGAGGAGGACTCTCGCAGCAGCCCAAAGGCTCATGCGGCTATTTAAAGAGCGCTCAATTCTCTGTGATGTAGGAATCACTGCTAATAGAGATAATTCCTCGCATTGCCTGACCCACAAGGATCGGCCTGATGGGATTTGACTTACTGTACCACACACACACCCACATTACTAACACACTGACTGGTTACTAGTTTACTCCCTTTTAGCTACCTGCTAATAGGTTTTTCTTTACAAATACAGCTAAAACCATGTCCTAATGCACAATACAAATACAGTCAGCCTGATCATAATATGTCTTGTACAGAATATGTACAGAAGCCCCAAGAGGCAATGCATTATTATTATTGCTCTTTCTTGCTTTCTCATTATCACAAATACATTTCCCACAACTGTAGATGTATTGTAAATGAAATATACAATATTGGAATAAATGACAGGAAACTATAGCAAACACCAATATTAGGCAAAATAGCTGGAACCTACTTAAATTGAGGTATTTAATAGTAGTAAACGATATCTACAGTCTAACAACTTCTCTTGGATCTCACTTCTGCACTGAACATGTTGCAATGCATCCTGGGATTGCATCATCCATGACGCAGCTTTACAATTTGGTCGAAATGAGAATAATGTTAAAACAGTCATTACACCAGAAACATGCCTAGTTTTAAGCATAGGGCTAATTAGCGATTACTAATCTCATCACATATAAAGCAGTCATTACTGATACTATTAAAATACGTTCCATAAGGACCTTAGCCCAAAGCTAATGTACATCGTCTTTTCACTCTGCTGCATCTGGATAGTAAAAAAATAAATTAATAAATAATAAAACATCCTGACATTCCGTGCACGTTGGCAGAACACAGAGAGAAAAGTCCATTCCAGCCATCATCAATCTTTTGATTACTTACACGCCAGCTCCCACACAGAAGCTCGCAGATGCCAGAGCCAGTTAATAATTCTATCCATTTTCAGAGGTAGACTCCATCATTTATTATGTTCTGTATCTATCTCATCAGCTGTCTAATAACTCTCATCATCATTGGCTAATGCCAGAGCCAGTATTCGGCCCAGATAAAGCGCTTGACTACACTGTTTGCTTTATTTACTTTTGTGAGTGCTATAAAGGCTGACCAGCGGCTAATGAGTACTGCAGGGAGGGGTACGAAGGGCAGGATCATCCGTGATGCTGGCTAATATAGCGTTGACTTTAATTATTACCACTTATTCGGGGAGGAACATTTTGCATGCCGATTCTATAATGTACTCTCAAACTCTGAGAATATATAAAGATTTTAAAGATCAGACTCAGTACATATTATTTGTGTCAGCTGCCAGGTACTCAAACATGAAAAGTGTTAAAACTTTCTGTCCCTCTGTGCAAGAGGGAAACAGAGCAAGGGAGAAAGAAAGAGGGTGATGGGGCATTTACGCCATGATTGACAGATTGAGGGGAATTGAGGGTGTCTAGGGAGGAGAGCTGACTGATCTTGACCTCTTTACGATACGTTAAAGAAGCTACAGGACTAATTTACCTTGATGAATGAAATTGCCTAAAGCTGCATTTAATTTTGTATTACTTTCATTCATTTTGAAATTACATCACATTATGATGTCACTCGGGTTGGCCAAGCTGGTTTAGATGTTCATTTCTGATGTTTTAAGAGACATTTTGGGCACTTTTTGAAAGGAGACCAGAACGCTAAATCAGATACACACCCGCTTGGCCAGGTTGGGAGAACAATACATTTGTTTTGTTTAAGCTGTGCTCAGCAGAGAAATGAAATCACGGAAAGAAGAAAAGAGAAAAAGCACCATATTATATCAAAGAAGTGAGCACCACACATTAAATATTATGTCATACTAAGGTAAGTAGTCAAAACATACTAACAATATGACTTTTTCCTCTGTCCACCCCATCCAATATCAAATCTATTTAAGCCATCTATACTGTTCACCAGCACACACAAAATACATCTGTTGTCCTCTATATGCACACACAATCATGCTCAGCACCACAATTTCTCATTCTAACATTTGTCAACATATGCTTTGGGAGCCACAAAATCCAATGACAGTATGAAATCTAACACTGATTGGAATTTCACACAGCTAATTTCCCAAAGGGTCTTTCCCTATTTGCCAGGATTTCCAACTAACAAAATGAAATTTAATAGTGTTTATAAAATTAGCATGCGCCCAGTTTATTATTCGAATGGTTCCAGTGATAAACACATGCAAACTGACAGATAATGGAAGTACAGCATCCATTCATTTAAGGCTGACATACAATGACAATATATG